>JAQHUG010000381.1:1027676-1051389 GCA_028555095.1 Dicrostonyx torquatus | reverse complement strand
CCCCCCTGTATATATTTCTCCCTACAGCGACAAATTCTTCAAACAAGCTGCAATCCCCATGTGCCCTTCTGTCAGACATGTTTTTCTCAGGTGGTAACCAGGGTGTGCAATTAAGATCCATAAACAGCTAAATGAAGCTGCATGAAATATCTAAATTGCTGATTGGCCAGCATCCTTTTTTTTTTTTTTAATATAACTCTTCTTGGTCAGGAATCTGAAGATTGATCCTGCTTAGAGAAAGGGCTGACTTGCAGGTCAATTCCCCCTTTTAAGACCCTTCTGACTTTAATTAGTTGTCCTCTCAAAGTCCTAGATTAGAATTTAGGGACAGGTGATAAGGAATTAATGAAGTGTAGAATCTAGGGAAGCAAGCCAAGGCAAGGCAGCGGGAAAGTTGGGACAGGAAGCAGAAGGATCTGGAAGGTAGACGGAGCAGTGTTGGAGTCTCAGGCGGCGGTAAGGGAGGATTGCCTGCCCCCTGTCTATATAGATGCTTTAAGGGCCCTTTGCCCTTTGTGTTCCCACCACAACCTTACTGACAAGCACTGATGGGAGGGGAGTCTGTCTATTCTGTCACGTGGTGCTCCCAGCCTTAGCCTGCTGTGCTCATTGGCTTTCTTCCCTCTGTTGAATCTTACCTCTCTGCCTTGCATTCTTACAAAGCAGTGACTTGAGTCCATTGCAAGAAGTGGTGCACGGGGAAATTAGGAGCAGGGTACTAACCCAGTCACATCAAAGCCCTGGTGGCGGGGGTGAGCTGCCTCCTCTCTACTCGCTGTGGCACAGTGTGCCTCCCTGCTAGGTCCAAAATTAACAGGCCAGGAGTAGTCACTATAGGTCAGGAGTAGTCACTGCAGGTCACACTCTCCCACCTTGGTTCAGTTTGAGCCCTACCCTGTCTCTGCTTTTTTTGTTTATTTGTTTGCTGTTGGTTTTTTTCATGCCAGTCCTTTCCAAGGGAGTTGGATGGTGAAGTGGGAAGGGGTGGGGATATTGAAGCCAAACATTCACAAGTGAGTTCTTCCTGCCTTTGTAGAGTATTTGGGAGATATACATCAACTAAAAGGCATTACAAGCAAGCTAGAAGGAATATTTCCTCAGAGAAAGTGACGTTCAAAGACCCACTGTGGGAATTGGTCAGATCAGTCCAGGCAAGGGACATAGAAGGGTTCTAAGACAGGAGAGCATGCCAGGGACTTAACTAGGGGAGAGGTCAGTATATCAAAGACCCTGGACGAAATGTCTGATCAAGGCTGAGGTTGAAGAAGCAGGGAACCATGTTTAGGAGCCAAGGAAGGAGGGAGGACTTGGAAGGAGGAGGACCTGCTGCTTTTTGTAGGAAGCTTGAGTCTTACCTAAGCTGAAAAGAGTACGCCAAACAGATTCAGGCATGGCTGGTTCCCTCTTTAAATTATGTCACTGCAGTATCTAAGTGGATTAAACACCAGCTTTTATGATTTTACCTCGTGAGGCCAGTTCCTGTCCTGATGTGGCCTGAGCACTCTGAGTGAAGGTCTTCAAGGGGAGGAGGCAACAACTGGAGGTACAAGAGTTTCTACCCTCCTTTCCAAGTATGCTCTATGATCGTCCTGGTGCCTGGCCTCTGATGGAATGCTGTCCTTGTCATCTGGCTACATCAGCCTCCTTCCTCAGTTAGCCAGCATGACGACTGTCAGTTCTGGCTATTCTCACAGTGGACTCTGTGCATGTGGGCACTGCATCACAATCCTTTGTGAGTTGATTCTGTTCTAAGTTGAGCTTCTCTGTGGCATAGAAATGAAAAGGATCCAGACAACTCTGCTGGATGCATGAGCTGGGCTGTGGATGCAAGACCACCTTGGTGGGGATGGAGAAGCTGGCAAAGATGCCAGCTGAGCAATGTTGTCAGTGGACTGAGGTCTGCCTTTGCATCACTGATCATTGGCCATGCTCCACAGGCCTTCTTTCATGTTGTCTATATATAACAGGGGTTGGACAGACCTGAGAAATGTCTCGAGGTATTGATTAATGTCACCCCTGGTAAACAACTCCCAGTGGCAGAGGGTCTGCCTATATGAGCAGTCCTCTTTATGTGGCGTTGACTGGCACGGAGAAACAGGTCCACCCTGCGATGTGTGGTGTCTACCTGGGTAACACTTGGAGGGTCTACCTGCCTTTCTCTACCTGTAAGACTCAGTGACATGGATGGGGGTACCCTAGGGAGTATGTGAAGACTCAACACTCATGCAGTTGGTGATTTTTCCTCAAAGACTCCACCAACTGCTTTCTTAATCATGTCCTCTTTCCTTGCATACCCAAACCATGTATAAAATCTTTCTTCTGCCTGGCTCTGGCTCTGTAGTGGACTGGCTGACTACTCCATGCCTTGTGAGTTAAACTTACAGTATTCCTTTGACTTTGGACAGATCAATAGTCCTTAGAAATAAGACCACCTACCTTAAGTACAAGTGTGGCTCCGCAGACAGAGGCAATGAGCACTTAGTCTTTCCATGTCCCAATGTCCACCATCTTACTTGATAGGTGACCCTTGAGAAACAACTTTTTCTACTTGGGTCCCAACTTCCCTTTTCAGTATTAACTCATCTGCAAGGCCTAAGTGAGCCCCATTTCTAACACTCTGTTAACGCCTGACAGACAGAACTGGAGTCTCTGACAACTCCAGTGAGAGGTTGTGGCCTGAAGAGATTGCCCAGTGGCTAAAAATTCTTAAGAGAACTTATTGCTTTTGCAGAGGGACTGAGTTTGAGTCCAAGCACCTGCGTCAGGTGGCTACAGTTGCCAAAACTCACCAGAGGAACCTGCATGCACTAGATGCACATAAACTTCCTCAGGAGCACCTACATACACATGAATTTTCAAAATCTTTTAATAGAAAGAGTGAGTGGGAGGTCATTCAGTGGGAAGAGGGGGTCAGTTCCTAAGATGATTTCAGGGAGCTAAACGAAAAGCCGGTGAGCTCAGCTTTCATTCTCAGCTGGTGAAGCAGACCAGGAACTAGGCTCTGAAGATGTGTACCTGCTGGGTCCATTAGATTCTTCATCTGTGACAAAATACTTGGCATAAACAGCCTAAAGGGACAAAGACTTAGTTTGAATCTCAGTTCCAGAGTGTGTAGTATGCACTCACTCTGAGTTTCTGGTTCCAAGATGAGGAAAAATTCCAGGGCAGTGGCATCCTGTGCAGAGGCTGCTCACCTCAAGACCAACAGAGGAGGGAGGAAGGTGTGCCAGAGACAAGATAGACAAGGACCTTTCCTCAGTGACCTACTTTCTTCAGCTGGGATCCACCTACTAATGTTTTCAGTATCTCTCAAAGTAATGCCAGGTGATCCGGCGATAAGTCTATGAATCTTTGGTGGGACACTTCACATCCACACCATTGTAGGATCCATTAGTACAGTCAAACAGATCAATGAGAAGGATTCCCCACTGAAATGGGCTGTGATGCTTTCCACAGCATTTTGTTGATTGGTATTTTCGGCCTTTTAAGTAGTAAATTCACAGGGCCATGGGAACTTTTGTTTGGCCTATATACTAAGCAGAAGCTAGGTGACAAGAAGAAGGACCCAGCAAAAGTGACAACTCCTCTGAAATTTCTCCTCTGCTTTTCCAAGTGAAGTCTGAAGCCATAAGCAGATTTCCCTGATCCAACTAAGATGCCATCCAATTCATCGGCCACAACTTCCACATCATGAAGAAATACAGCTTCTTTTCTTTTATAACTGAACTTGATGTCTGCCTGAGCCCCTGTCTCTAAGAACTGAAACAAGCTATGAGTGTCAGCTCACCTAGTTTGTGGATTTTCCTATCTCCTCTGTGGGTTTGACGAGAAGTTCCAAGTTTACGTTCAGAGAACTTAGTGTATACTCTGAGATTACCTGTCCCTCATGAACTCACCAGCCGCTATCATCGCATCTGTTGCACATTTCTGAAGTACGTGCAGGTGGAGATACATCAAATGTGAAGGCACTCTCTGTACTTCATGGGCCTGCAGGACCACGGGGCAGGGGCTGACTGGTACTTTGCCATGAGTCTCCAGCCTCAGTTCTTCAGCTTGGAATCAGACACCCTGTTGGCGTGACAGGTGACTCGGATTCCTTGCACTCTTTGCTCCTGAGACTTTTTCTTAAGTTAATTATTATTTTATTGGTGCATATTTATCCATCATATAAAATAATAGGTTTTATTTCCACATTGTAGTGATTTGAATGAAAATGTCCTCCATAGGATTGGAATACTTGTCACTAATTGGTGATGTTATCTGATGTTTGAGGTGTGGTCTTGCTGGAGGAAGTAAATCACTGGGGGCAAGGCTTTGAATTTAAAAGCCTCCATCAGCTCAAGTTCATACTTGTAGTTAAGGATGTGAGTTCCCAGGTTCTACCACTATGCCTGTTTGATGTTTCTCCACCATGGTGCACTCTTATCCTCGTGCAACCATAAGCCAAACTAAACTGTTTCTTCCTTAAATTTGTTGGAGTGGTGTCTATCACATCAACAGAAAAGTTACTAATACACATATGCATACATCATATTCTTCAGCCACATTTATCTATACCCCATTGTCTTTTCTGTCTGTTTGTTCCAACCTCTTCCTCCCTGATGCTCTTTAGGATTCCCAGATAATATCCTCTTACTTTCATGTCACACACACACACACACACACACACACACACACACTCCTTATATGAAAGAAAAAATGCAGTATTTGTAACTTTGGTTTATTTCATATTTCATGATGATTTCCAATCCGTATTGTTCTCTTGCAAATGATGATTCTATTCTTCTTTATGGCTGAATAAAACTCAAATATAGATGATCCCAAAAACTCATATACACTTAACTAAGATTAAATAACTATCCTTCCCCTATCAGGGAAGGTTATCCTTTTTGATGAAGCATGTACCTTCTGTAGGGACACACGAGAAGTTGTGAGGGTGGAATATGACACCCATCAGCTCTATCACTCAGAGAAACCCTAGGTGATCATCAGGGTGACAGAGATCTCATTCTGGTCACCCTCACATTCCCATGTCTTGGCAGTTGTGAACAGGACTGCAATAAACATGAGCGTGGGCAATGATTCTATTAAGGATCAGATGGCAGTTCTATTCTTGAGGAGCCTCCAAATTGATTTCCAAAGTGGCAGCCCCAAGTTTGTTCTTTACTCTAGGGAACCAAACCCAAGTGATACAACAGAGCCCGCAGCAGTGGTAACGTTCCTCCCCAGTACTGTGTCGACTTATTTTTCTTCTTTTTTCTTATGTCCTGGTGCTTAAAAGTCTCCATGTGTTGTGAATCCCAAGAGGGGAGGAATGCGTAGCTATGACAGGCCTCTTATTTTCCATTCTTTTATTGCTGCTGCATGAGTGTCTCACTGACAGGCTTTCTTAACTTTGTTCTCAGAAAAGACTGATTATCTGAGGCCCGCTCTTACTCACACTGCTGGGGTCTGGGAGGTGTGTGTGTGTGTGTGTGTGTGTGTGTGTGTGTGCGTGTGCGTGCGCGCACACACATACCCCAGGGTTTGGGGAGGGTGTAAAGTGGACTAAGGGAAGGGAGATGGCTTTCCCCAGTGTTGCCCCTGCAGGTTGTATGGCTCTTATTCTTTCTCTTCTTTCAGTCCCCTCTGCATAGCTGTCCCTCTTCTTCCCTCCTGTGGATTCACTGCTCTCTCCCAAACCCTCTGCAAGCAGCCCCTTTATTACCCTCCTGCAGACTTCAGTATGTTGTCTGCCTGCCTCCCACTGGGCCCCTGGTGACAGCTTCCCTGGCTATGGTCATTGTGGCATGCGTTGAATTTAAAACGTAAGAACTGACTTTTTCTCTATGTCATCTTTGTGCAACAACAATCCTTTCCTAAATCTACAATAAACTTGCATAGTTTGAGTCAAGAGATTTTTGGGAAGAATAGAAATAGGAGTGAGCAGAGGGAATAAGGGAGCTACCAGACAGAAAGAAAATGGAAGTGTAGGGTATTTTAAATTATTAAGACTACTATTCAATTCTTTATTGTTATTTTGTTATTGTTTTTATTAGCATGTGGATTAAGAAGTCAGTGTTCTGGAGGCTAAGGCAAGAGACCTATATGCTTGAGGTCAGCCTGGACTACTCAGTGAGTAGCAAATCAGTCAAAGATACAGAAAGAGTATGTCGATTAGATAGATAGATAGATAGATAGATAAATAGATAGATATTGTGCATCTTAATAATAAAATAATTAGTGATCTATTCTAAATCCTAAATTTTATACATGAGAAAAACTGAAGTCTAGAATTTAATTCAGTTATTCATTCAATGAATGCACTCCCAAACATTCCTGAGCAAGCCTCTGTACTAAGAACTGTGACTTTAACATTACAGCGTCCCTACCTTTGCTGGGCTCATAGGGCCCTAGACGATAATCCTTACAGACTAAGCCTGCAGTTGCCCACAACCTTTGATTGTTAGTTTGGCTTCATGCTGAGGTGACCAGGGCAAAACCAGTTAGGCTCTGCATCCTAAATGCTATCACTGTGGCTTAAGGTTCTAGTGAAGCATTGGAGCATGGAGAAGTGATTCCAGACAAAGGCCAGCATGGCAGCGGGTGAAGAGACATTCTCAGGACTGGAGTGGAAAGTTTGGGGAGCAAATCTAAAGAAGGAGGCCAGGATCAGACCCTGAGGTGTTGTGGCCTTTGGAAGAGTTCTGCCCTGTGGCTGATGTTGATAAGGTGGTGTACAGTACTGACTGGGGCAGTCGGGCAGTCGGAAGAGTGCTGCCTGCCTGGAGTTGAGGGAGAAGGGGCCAGGTGGTGAGAATTCTAAAGGATGCTTTTTCCTCTTTCACTGTGTGTGTGAAAAGCTCAAGAAGGTAAGGATGAGGATGTTGAGCAGGGTTCCTGTGGTGAATGGAAGATGAAACTAGAGGAAGCAGTGACTTGGGGTGATATCTTGAGAGAATTTCAGACAGAACCCTGGCAATATAAGCAGTGATGTATCATGTTCCTGAGAGAGACATGGCCACCAAATGTCAGGATGGGACAAACGGAAGGAATCTTCCAGACCTGACATTCTCTGATTCTCCAGACTGACTATACATTCAGCCAGCTTAACCACAGAAACTTATGGAGTAATTGCTATGGTTTGAATATGCAAAACCCCCACAGGTTCTGCGCTAGTCAGTTTAGCTTTTGTTCTTGTTGTTTTGTCAACTAAAAACATGCTGGAGTTATCCGGAAAGATGAAACTTCAACTGAGAGAATGCCACTTTAAGACTGGACCGGGCAAGTCTGTGGAGCATTTTCTTGAATAATGACTGATGTGGGAGAATCAAGCTCCTGTGGGAGGTTCCACCCCCAAGCAGGTAGTCCTGCATTGTTTAAGAAAGCAGGCTGAGCATGTCCTGGGGAACAAGTCAGTCAGAAGCATTCTTCCAAGGCCTCTGCATCATTTCCTGCTCCAGCTTCCTGTCCTGGTATCTGACAAAGATGAACTATGACATGGAAGTGTAACCCAAATAAACACTTTCTTCTCTGAGTTGCTTTTGGTCATGGTGTTATTCTAGGAGGTTCTGACCCCTAAGAATAGAGTTACCTGTGAAAGTAAGCCACTAGGCTAGCTGCTGTTCTTTCCTGCCCTACCGTGTGGTGGCAGCTTTTCCACATGCTCCTCCTTCCCCACTGCAGTAGACTGAACCCCCAGATACCAGACCTGAAACAAATCTTTCCCAACTTAAGTTGTTTCCTGCAAGTCAGTTTCCTGGTCACAGTAATGCAAAAGTAGTCCATGAGGTCATGAAGGGAGGAGGCAGAGTGGTGTTCATAGGCCTGGGGCATCATGAAAAAAGGTCTATACCATTCCCCAATATGCAACCTTAGGTCATATTCTTGGAGCCATGGTAATAAGTGATTATACATTTGGTGGCTTAAAACAATAAAATTTTAACTATAACATTCGTGGAGGTGAGGAGCTGTGGTTTGGGTACTGAGAAGGGAGAAGGCTTCATGGTCAACTCCAGGTCCTATTGACCCGAAGAGCGGCCTGACTTAGAGCAGTATCATTCGTATCTTTGCCTTCATCTTGTCCCTCTGTGTCTCTTGTTTATGTCTCTTATAAAGGACACATTCTCAGATTTAGAGACATACAGATAAGCCAGGATCATTTACTTAATGTTCTGGTTTAGTTTTGGTAATAAACATCATGACGAAAGGCCACTTAGTGAAGAAATTGCTTATCATATCTTATAGGTTTGAATCCATGTTAAGGGAAGCCTGGGCAAGAACTCAAGCAGGAGCCTGGAGGCAGAAACTGAAGCAGAGACGATGGAGGAACACTTCTAACGGCTTTGCTTTCCTTACATGTACAGCCCAGGCCCATGTGCCCAAAGTTACCACTAACAGCCCCTCCTTAATTAGCAATTAAGGAGGATATGCCCACAGGCCAATTTAATGGAGGCAATTTATCAACTGATGCTCCCTTAGCTGTCACAAGCCTACCGCTCCATACACCAACACATGGCTGTTGAACAATAACCTTAACCTTGTCCTGAATAGCTCATGTTAATATCACAATATAAAACTTAGCAAAACTTCAAAAGTTTGTCTTTATAAATTTCAACACTTTAAAAGTCCAAACTCTTATCTTAAAAATCCAAAGTCTCTCAACTGTATAATCCAAATAAATTACATACTTTTTTTTTACTTCAAAAGGGAATAACCAAGCCGGGCGGTGGTGGCACACGCCTTTAATCCCAGCACTCGGGAGGCAGAGGCAGGCGTATCTCTGTGAGTTTGAGACCAGCCTGGTCTACAAGAGCTAGTTCCAGGACTGACTCCAAAGCTACAGAGAAACCCTGTCTCGAAAAACCAAAAGAAAAAAAAGGGGGGGGGGAATAACCAGGGCATAAAAATAATCAGTCTTAAGCAAAACCAAACACCATCAGCATAGCTCAATTCTGTACCTAAGATTAACTCACAATCTTCTGCCTCCTAAGGGCTTGAGCAGCTCTCCTTCTCTGGCTCTACCATCAGTAGGACAAGCAGCGTATCATGGACTCAGCCCAAATATTCCATATTTGCCATTGTTCTTGGTGGACCTCCCACTGTCTTCACGGCTCCAAGATCCTGGGGTCTCCATTCCATCTGAGGCTGTCTCTTTACCAGTGGCTTTCTCTGGTCTCTCATAGTGCCAAGCTCCATCCACTTTTCTCCATGACTCTTTTGGCCATAAGATCTCCATTGTAATTGAGGCATCATTTCACCAATGTCTTCTTCTGACATCTCTTTTAACCTTACCCCACAGTGCCAAGCCTTAGCTGTTCTCTATAACCCCATCATACCTTCAAAACCAATACCATGATAAAGGCTCTTATACATTATCAAGTTCAGCTGTCATCTTAAGATACAGCCTTGGCCTCTGGACCACAGCTTCTGTATATTGACCTAAAGATAATATTTCTAAGAGATTTCAGCTCAATGACGGTGGTCTCATTAATTACAGCTGACTTTCAGCCCCAGCTAGCCAGCACTGACTGTCCCAGTAAACGCAGGAATCACTTCTACAAATTCTAAATTGAAAATAATCACACCAACAGCCCCAACAGTCTTTGTTTCCCTATGAAACTTCTCAATCCATGCTGTCTGCATTTCCTTCGGAAGTTTTATCTTCCAAGCTCACATAGAACAGCCCATTAAATGCTAATCACTCAGTAGCCCAAAGTGTCTAAACCCTTCCACAATCCTCCCAACAAAACAATATGGTCAGGTACATCCCAGACATGTCCTATTCTCAGTACCTACTCCTGTTCTGGCTTACTTCCTGTGGTTAAACATTTGAATGAACACCATGACCAAAAGCAACTTGGGGAGGAAATGATTTATTTCATCATACAGATTACAGTCCATTTTTGAGAAAGCCATGGCAAGAAGTCCAGTCAGGAATCTTGGGGCAGGAACTAAAACAGATGCCATGGAGAAACGCTGCTTTCTGATTTGTTTTCCCAGGCTCAAGTTCAGCTATCTTAGTTTAGCTTTCTATATCCCGGGTCAACCTGCATAAGGATGATACTACCCAGAGTGGGCTGGAATCTTCTACATCAATCAGGAATCAAGAAAATGTTCCACTTAGTGCCCAAAGGCCATTCTGACTGAGGCAATTTTCTAAAGATAGTCTTCTCTTCCCAGGCACGTCAAGCTAACCACCAAGATTAGCCACCACATGCGGTTTGGCATCCTTACCTTAGTTGTATCGGCGGTGTGTGCTAAGACCTGTGTGCTAAGTAGGATTCCCAATTGCAGATTCCAGGTTAGGAGACGAGTGTGGCGTTTTAGAGACCACCGCAAACCAGCTCCCTCATGTGAAGGTGCTCTCACAAGACTTGCTGATGTATCGGGTTGTTTCCCAGATCTACACAAAAGCCAAGTGAGGAGAAATTCCCCCCGCCCTGGAAAAACCCTTCAGACCTAATCCATGGACCTAAGTAGGTAGTGTGTGAAGGCTCGTCAGACATTACTTTTATAAACTGTCAGTATAAAACTGTAGGTGATTTTTCTAACCAATCTACAGGGAGGCATGGCAAGAATCACAGCTTGCTGGGATCCCCATGGTTCTTGGTGTCTAAAGAGCATTCCCAGGTGCCTGATCTGCAGACGTGAGCCCTGCTGTGGACTATGCCTGCTACCCAGCATCTTCCAGATTCTGGATGCTTTTCTCAAAAAAACCTCAATTCTGAGAAATTAAATCTGAAGTCACTTTTCCAGGGAATCCTCCTCGTAGAATTCCTCTGAATGTGCTACTTAGCAGAGTTCTGTTTAATTCTAGACAAGGAAATTATTTCAAAAGTGTGTTTCTGTATTCATCTGTGTCACCCATATTCTTGTCCCAGGCCTCTGAGATGGCGAGTGTTACTGCATGCTAAAGACTGTCTGCTGAAGGCAGCAGTAGATGTCCTGGCGCACACACAACAGCGGTTCTTATGGGAGCTGCCATATCTCCACTCTGCTGCTGAGCCTGTGGAAGACGAAGATAATGAGATTTTCTTCTTCCCTTTAAACCATGTCACAAAAGGTAAATAGGAACTTAGTTCTCCAAAGAAATTTCCCCAAACTTCTGAAAACATTCTTTGCAAAGACGGCCATTGTGCTACCTCTTGAACATTGTCACAAAGGAGAAATACCAAGAGAGAAACCCTGGCTTGAAAGAGGGGTTGGCTTGTGGCTGGTGCTTCCAAGGCAGCATTCATTGTCTTCCCAGATTCTTTAGGTGTCAGGTCCAGGCTAAGCCGGACTGAGGAGGCAGTCCCCATTGCTCTAATTCAAAGTTTGCAAGGAAAAGACACAGGTTCATTCTGCTGGCAGTGCATGAGGGGTAACTCTGTGAAGCCAGGGAAGAGAAGGGAAGCCAGCCTGCTGAGCCAGATCCAGCAAGCTCCATGATTAGCAGCTGAGATGGTCATATTCATGTTAAAATCATAAGCAGTTAAAAGTGCCTCTCTAATGCACTTCATCCCTCTCTTTGGAGGTCTCACTTTGAGCCACCAGGGCTGAGTTACTACCGAGTTATTAAAATTTTTCAAGTATAGATTCCTATGCTCTATAGGCTCCTATATAACTCAAGGGCATGAGATGTTTACCATACCCAGTAATTCCCAAATGTCTAAACTGGCCTCTTTGGTGCTGGTTAAGCAGGGCTTTGAACAGTTAAATGGTGCATCTGTGTCTCTAGCTTTATCTTTAACCATATCTATTTAAAACCCAAAACCTTCTGTGTTTATATCTCATTGGTAGAAGGCTTGTCTAGTGTGTACAAGTCCCCGGGCTCCTTGACTACTGACAACCAAAACACACACACACACACACACACACACACACACACACACACTCACTTCTTACTCAATTATTCCTATTTTAAATGAGTAGCTGCTTGTCCCACAGTGGTAATGATCATGCAAGTGCAGGACCTGGCACTGTATTCTGAGTCTTGACCCCTGCTGACTGTCCGCACCAGCTCTGCATTGCCAGCCGACCCAAATACAGAGCAGAGCCAGTCAGAGGGGCATCGCAACCCTGTCTCAAGCAGGACTTTGTAAACAGCAGCGCTTGCCATCTCACTTCCCCCAAAGCCCCACTCACTCATGTCTCTCATATGACAGAATGCCATGGAGTAACAGAATGGAAGAGGAATATTCAGCTGGCAACCACAAGCATTTGTTCTAGGACACAAAGATTTATCTCTCTTGCCCACCCAACGTCCCCTGTCTTCCTGTCAAGTGATAGAACCGCAGCTTTTCTTCTGCCCCATCCCCCAAACTTCCAAGCATCTGTTCATCCTTCAACTTTTTTTTTTTTTTCAGTCTCAAAATCTGCCTGAAGCCTTTGGGCCAGACTTTTCCTCTACTGTAACTACTTCCTAATTCCTTGTTTCCAGTGTCACTCCTTTGTAGTAATGTTGAGTTATATAGCAAACCAATCTTCTTTGAAAACAAATGAACCAAAGCTGGACACACCTCCCCACACTTGGCCATCTTCCCGCCAGGTGTTGGAGAGTACCTACCTTCCTTACTGCGAGACTATGCTCTGTACCTTGCAGCCTTAACCCTCTACCCAGCTCGTTCTCCCTCTGTGTTCATTTCGACAACATACTGGGTGGAAGAAAACTCTGGCTCACAGTCCAGAGGACACAGTCCATCATGGCTGGGGAGAGGCTACATCAATGGCAGTGAGACCATATAGCATGGCTTGTTCACATCTTGAAGGACCAGAGGCAAAGAGAGTGGAAGCCAGGCTGCGCTACACCCTCAAATTCTTCTGCTGCCTGGAACTTACCTCTGTCAGTCTCTTCAAACAGCACCACCAGTTGGGGTTTAAATGCATGAGGCTTGGGAGACGTTTTTAACTCAAGCCTCAACACCATCTACCATGATGCTGTACCCATATGCTAGTGAATTTGGCCTTCTCTGAGCAAGAAGGAAATGTGTGAGCCCGGCTCCAGCTATGCCCAAACACGAGTAATTAAACAGTTGTTTATTAGCACTGATAACAGACATGCACCCAACCCCGTCACAAACATTGTAATTTTCCTACTCTCAGAAAAATATGGGCAAGCTGTTGTAAAGGCTGCACTGATTGCTGAAGGGGGTTCTATTCTCTTTGCCTCCAACTGGCATTTACTGCAGACTTGTATGGTCCAAAATGCTCTCACTTCTCATAAATTCAACTTGCTTCTAAACTGATGCTATGCATATTGAAGGGACTATTTAATAAAGATTTTAGAGAGTGGCCAGGCGGTGGTGGTGCACGCCTTTAATCCCAGCACTTGGGAGGCAGAGGCAGGCGGATCTTTGTGAGTTCGAGACCAGCCTGGCCTACAAGAGCTAGTTCCAGCGCAGGCTCCAAAGCCACAGAGAAACCCTGTCTCAAAAAACCAAAAAAAAAAAAAAAAGATTTTAGAGAGTGTATTCCATGGAACACTAGCTCAGCCAGGGGCTAAAAACTGTTCAGTGTTCTCTCTTTATAATAACAAGGTCCTATCTTGTCCTTCCCCGGCCCCCAAGGGCTTTTCAACGTCTTTAAGGTATTGTGTGGTATGATCTCTCTTTCTTCATTCCCCCCTCTTCTCTTTTATTTTCTCTTCTCCCCATCTCTCATTTACTAAGTCCCTCCCTCTGTCCAAGGCCTAAATACAGAGCTTTGTATATGCTAGGCAAACACTATACCCTCAGTATCTATCTATCTATCTATCTATCTATCTATCTATCTATCTATCTATCTATCTATCTATCTATCATCTATCTGTCTATCATCTATCTGTCTATCTATTTACCTATTTATTATCTATCTATCATCTATCATCTGTCTATCTACCTATCATCTATCTACCTATCTATCATCTATCTATTTATGTATCATCTATCTTTCTATCTATCTACCTATCTATTATCTATCTATGTATCATTTATCTGTCTATCTATCTATCTATGTATCATCTATCTATCTATCTACCTATTTATTTTTTCCTATCCCTCTTTTAATTTTAAAAATATTTTTAAGACAGGGTCTCACTAGGTTTCCCAGGCTCTCCTGGTATTCACTGAGTGGCCCAGGCAGGCCCTGAACTTGCAATCCTCCTGCCTCTGCACCCGTAGTAGTTGGGATCACAAATCTGAACTACTGGGTCTGGCTCTATTGCTTTTCTTAAAAGGAGAATGGAGACACTGTAGTGTGCGAACCCTCCCAAGCTTGTTGTTATTTAAGTTTACATGCTTGTTTCTCAGAGAAGTCTTGGCATACAGGAATACCATGCTCTCACTTGGTAGTGCAGTAGGGACCAGTGCAACCACCACTTGTCAATAAAGACAGCAAAGCTCTGCTGATGACCAAAGGAGTATGATGACAGGCTGAAGGCCACCAAAGGGTTAAGAGATGCACCTGGAGTTTGTGCCATCTGCTTTTGTAAAAGTCACATGTTGTATGACAGACTTTTCCTGAGGAGGGGAAACATACGTGTCTATTTATTGCAGAAGGGGAGCCCATAACTAAACAAAATGATGACAGACCCGAAGTCTAGCAGTGAACCAATGAGTTTTTATTAGGATTACTACAGGAGCATGGGTGAGGGGCTACTTACATAGAGCAGGGATGACTCAAAGTCCCTTCATAGCCCACTGGAACATGGCTGACAACTAATGAAAGCTGTCACCCAGGCTCACTTGGCAGGCATCTCCACGGTCTGAAATCCTCTGCACTTCTGTTGCTAGAGTCTCTGCCCCCCCTCCCGCACTTGTATGCGCTGTTTATATTGCTGGGGAGCAACCCAGAGAATCTTCAGTGTTTCTATTTGCCCAGACCTGTGACCTTTGGTTTACCCCTCGAGGCTCATGAGCCTCCCCCTCCCTTCTGGAGGAGAGGTTTTAATAAGAAGGAAACTGCCATATACCTGCATGTTACCAGGTGTCGGTGTTCCTGTACAAATGGAACTGCTGAGGTAGCCGTCCCCAGATGACTGGCAAATTCTCAGTAAGAACAGCCAGCCAGCTAAAGAGGGATCGGATAGAAGGTGCTGATTTTTCCCCAAAGCCCTTTGGACTTGAGGATGCTCCCCAGCCCACCATTAGCTTGTCATTTATTTACTTACCCAGTGATCCAATATACACAAGCAACTCCTGTTTGCTATAAAAGCAGCAATAGCTACAGCTAACATTTGCTTGATATAACAAGAGCCAGGTCATTTCCCTCATACTTCTCTCTGTTACTATTAAATTCTTGAAAATTCAATCCAAGAGTAATGGTGAGAATGAAATAATTTATTCCAAGAACTGAGCATCCAATGTCGCTCTGGGAGGAGAATTCTCTTTGTTTCTGGAGCTTCACTTAATAAACATCTAAGAGGTAGCAGGGAAATTTGAGTTTAGAATAGGCCAGATTGGAGCACTATGTGAACAGAAGAGGAAATGAGAGAGAGAGAGAGAGAGAGAGAGAGAGAGAGAGAGAGAGAGAGAAGGAGGAAGAGAGGGAGGGAAGATAGAAGGGGTGGATGCTCCATTGTTCTGATTAATATTTCAGATCCTTGTCAGACTAACGCTGCAAGGAAGATATGCGGAGAGAGACGAGCCAGCGATAGTAGGGAAGGCTGGATGAGCATGACATCCTTAACCGCAGTGGAAATGACTGAAATTAACAGGTGATTCTTTCTGTGGTGGGTACAGTGTCATCCCCTCCAGTTTGGGCAACTTCATGAAATTTGCTTCCCCTGCCCCCAGCTTCGAGACAGTGTGTATGAGACAGCTGCTTCTTCTCAAAAGAACTGGGATGATGCTCAGCAAGGAGATTTGATGTGGAGAAGAGAATGTTTTCACTAATGATGGCGTTAAAAACGCAATACAAACTGAATGAGCTAGTGGCAAGGACCGGCGGGGAGGACTGAGGAACGGCTCAGCAGTAGGGAACATGCCCAGTGAGGGTGGATGCGTAGCTCAGTGGTAGAGTTCAAACCAGGAGTACAATGGCTAAAGTATCGCATTATGGATCAAAGAAAGCAGAATATAAAAAAGTATAATTTAAAAACCTGGAACAGGTTATAATTACCATCTCTGTTCTTGAGTGATTAAATGCTTCTTTTGTGTAGACTTCATATTTGAGATGGTAGGCTCTTTGAATGGTAAGGAAAGAGCACAGGATGCTCCTTTCTGGCAGTTACAAGGTGCCAAAGCCGATGCGCACCACACGGAAGCCAAGTGCCAGAGCCGCAGGACCGCTGTGAGGCATTAACACTCAAAATCAGTACCAAAGCTCTAGCCAGCACGGAGGTGTAGAGGCTCTCTTAGAACGTGTGGGTTCGTACCATGCTACCAGGCTTAAATGAAGCTAAAAGCTAGTGGAAGGGTCTGCTCCATGGGGAGTTTACTCAGTGCTGAGTGATGGTGGGGGCACTGACACCAGCAAGAGGAGCTCACTGAATTCAGCCAAAGGTTCACAATGCTAAGAAAACACACAGTCCAAAAATAGCATGTGCACAGGCAAAGTGTCTAGTCACACACACACACACACACACACACACACACACACACATATATATATATATATAAACTTTTGGGAAATTAGATACATTCTACAAGGGAGTAATTTATGATCTTTGGTGGAGGTTGCAGCAATGAGATGTTCTGTGGGTCAGCTTCCAAAATTAAAACAAACAAACAAAAAAACCAGAAAGTAGAGACCATACCTCATCAGCTCCATGCACATCACCCAGTATTCCCTCCAAGAATATGCCACACACAAACTTACCACAAACACACACCAGAAACATCACACACAGTACATGTACCCAACATAACACATATATACAAATTCCCAAATACCAAAAAAAGCTACCTAACACACAAGCACACATTCCAAATATCATATATATCACAAGTACCACACACACACACACACACACACAACTTCCCAGTATCACACCACACACAAACAACACACTAAACACTACATAGACGCACACACCACACATTACACACCCACTACATATACTATACATGTACCACATATACACAATGCACACATAGAAACTGCACAACTCCCTAAGCTCCACACATTCCTTACACATATATACATGACAAACACATACTGCACACACATAATGCACATATTCCACTTCCCACACTGTACATATATATACCACACACAACCCATACACATCCAAATCCACGCATGACTCTGTACAGACACACCCCTGAAATTTAATTTTTTAAATTTCACACACATTTTTGCAAAGAACTTTGATATCTATTTATCTCAGCTGGTTTTTACAGCAATTCTATTAAACAAATATAGATAAGTTTATTATTTTTCATTAACAGATAAGACCATTCAAAGTCAAAGGAAACTAAGTGACCAGGAAGGTATTCCCTGCTAGGCTCTCCACAGAAGCCTATTAAAGCCACTTTGGATTGCAAATAATACTCCCCCAACTTATATAGGCTTAAATAAGCAAAGGGGCAATTGGTTTCTCCAACTGGTCCAAAGGTAGCTTTTCTTTACTAAAGCAACGGCAGAGCCCAGCCTGACATGGGTGCCACCAGAAGTCCGTCTCTGGCTCTCTCGCTCTGACATCTTCGGGTTGTTCTCATTTTTTGGTTAGTATCTGCTGTGGTGGTGGTGAGACAGTGACCAGACCAGCAACTCTGGAATTCTCTCTACCTGCTCATCCTTGGCAGAAGTCACACATTGCCCTTCAACACAGAGAGATAATTTACTTCAGAGAAAAATTTACAACTGACAACTGATAGTTAAATTTCTTCTCCCAATGACTCCCCTAGTGCAGTCAATGTCATTGTTGCTCAGTAATGTATTTTAATTTCCTTGTACTTCCCCTTTAGGCATTCTACATTTGCGCAGACACCACTAGCTGATCACAGCATATCCACCCAATGTTTTCAGAAGCTTCCTCCCTACCCTTTCAACAGAGGAATTTAGATTTACGTAGAGGCCAGTAAGATCTAAGGTACAGATGGAAATCTTAAGCTTTGTACAAGCAGGAATACACACACTAAAATCACTCACTTTCTTTGACTTTTATTTGTAATAGTTGTTGGGCTGATGAAAATTCATCAGATGCCTGTGATTTCTCTAGAAGGTTCTCTGACTGTCAAAGGTAAGTATTTTTTTTCCAGTAAAACCCTAAAGGACTCAATAGTAGTCGGAATGACACCCTAAAATGCTTGTGTGCATCCTTCATCTTCTCCCTGCCTCCTGGACTTCCCAATGAACCAAGACAGCAATTCTGGAACCAGAACGCTCTCCTCTGAGTGGCCAGGCTCCAGTGAACATTGTCTGTAAGGATATCATCTCCAAATTAGAGCTCAAGAATTTACTGCTATACTCTAAACGGCACAATTGGCTTCAGGAAGATAGAGCTAACTGACTCTACTTTGAATATTAAAAACACACAACACAGAGTATCAGTATTGTGTTGGCTAAATGCAAGCGTGAAGAAATAATGGGAAATGGACTGGGGGATGGCTCAGTGGATCAGATTGCTTGCTGTGGAAGCTCAAGGACCTAAGTTCAATACTCCATACCCATGTAAAAAGCCAGGTATGGTCATATAACTGTCAGTAACCCCAGTACTGTGAGGAGTGGGGACAGGTGGGTCCTTGGGGCTTTCTATTCAGATGGTCAGCTAATATAGTGAGACTTGGGCTCAGTGAGAGATCCTGTCTCAAGAGAAGGATGCAGAGAGCCATCAAACTAGACAACCAAGTCCCCTTTTGACCTTTATACCTTTACACCTGTCAGGCTTCTCCCCACCCTCGCTATCTACCCACATTTCCTCACTGAGTAACAGATGAGGGAAGAGTGTCCCTCAAGGGACAGCTCCATCTCCAATCCTGTCTTGTTCTAAACCAGGAGATGCTGCTTGAGGTGACATTCAGCTCTAGTGGCAACGTAATGGAACCAGCAGTGACTGCCAGGAAACTGTAACTTACTGCCCTGCTCTTGGAATGACAACCAGTTGCTGTAAAAGGGCTTGGCTCTGTTGTTCAGACAGCAATCATAGCATACAGAGCCACGGTGTGTGCAAACCTCTTTGGAAAGAGATAGTGGCCTCCTGCAGTGCTTGACTGTTGAAGCCTAACCCATTAGGAAGCTTGTGCCAGCTAGTTTTTATGTCAACTTGATATAGGCTGAATTTATGTGAGAGGAGGGAAATTTGGTTGAGAAAATTCCTCCATAAGATCCAACTGTAGGGCAGTTTCTTAACTAGTGATTGACTCAGGAGGGCCTATTCATTGTGGGTGGAGATACTCCTGGGTTGACTTATTGTTCAGAAAGCTCAGGCCCTTTGTAGCTGGGCCTTGGGATGTGAGGAGGGCTTTTACGATGCAGGAAGCTATTCCAGGCAGAAAGGGTGCTCCTGGATTGCAGAGGAACCTTGTTATGAGACAGAAGCATGCAAGCAGGCCAGTGGCCTGACCAGAAAAGGGACTCAGGAGCAGGATAGCAGTGAGGGTGCTGGCAATGGACCTTCTTTCCTTCCATGTTCTGGCAGCTGTCAGCTACGTACTAACAGTGGTGACGGGTGCCACTCTATGCGTGCACGATGCTCTGCCAAGGGGGCTAGACCCAGGCTCCTTACAGTGGCAGCCTAGTAACGATCAACCCCGTGGAGCACAGGCTCCCGGCATAGCTCCTAGCAAGCACGCAGTAAATACTGACTTTCCGTTTTTAAATACTTACAAGTCTGTCTCCAACATAGGCACCCTGGTCATTTCCTTTGTAACATTTGAACTTGGAGTTATACTGAGAGTAAGGTATGCAAGGGCAGATATCTTTAACAGTCTTCTGAACTCACACAAAGAGGTCCCTATTAAGAATTTAATTAGCGCTTCTTAGATAAACATACAGATGGATGGATGAATAAATAATAATTTTCAAGGCATTTCGTTTGCTCATTTCCGTGGGAGGCATCATCCTCAACCTGAAGCAGCAAACGCAGGAAAATCCATAGCTAACTACTGCCCAGCTATTAGTGCCCCAGAGCTGGTAGCAAGAAGCAACGTGTTCAGCATAGACTTCTGTCAAGTGTACACATAGACAATTTAGATCAAATCCATCTCCTACAAGGACCCAGGGCAAAGCGCCTTGATGAGCGAATCTATTTCCGTTGAGAAGATCACTGACTTCTAAATCGCTGTACTGTGCAGCTGCCTCATTTTGGAAGTAAGGGAAGAACTTTGCAAATCGATTAAAACCTAATGTGTACTTGGCTGTCCATGGGTTCCTGTCTTCCTTCCCCAGGAGTGGTGCATTTTGGAATTCAACTGAGCACTTTTGGCTGTGCATTCCACCTGGCAGATACAGGGCAGTCAGAAAGCTCAAACTCTTGACAAGAGATAAAAGTGGTTCTGATCTGAATTCCTCCCAGCAGTGACATTTCTCAACATCATCAATCAATCCAGGCCTAGAGAGAAGGCAGTGAGAGCTTTGGGCAGAGATTCCCCAGTGGTCGTCAGCTGAGAAATGCATTTGAGACCTAAGATAGTTCTGTGTGTTCCTGTTTTTTTTTTAACTTTTTAATATCAAAGCAATGCATTGTATCATTTTAAAAGAATAAAAATAAAAAGGCAAAGAAGCTTACTGTGAAAGGCAGTGAACAGAGCATGCCCCTCTTGCACCTGGGAGATGATTTCTCTCCCCCACGTCTGTTTGGCCACCACCCCCTTTGTTCTCGCTTTCCCTTGCCCTGCTTGCTGGGATCCTGCCTCTACCCAGTCTTCCAACTGAGCCCATTTCTACTGACCCTAACGTAAGAAATAAAGGTTTAGCTCACCTACCCCTTTCATCTTCTCCGCATGTTATTTTTAGTTCCCTCACTGATCGTACTGTTTCCGAAATCTTACGACCCTTTTCAAACCTGCATAAAAGTTAGAATTTTACCACGAACACCCTTTCCACAGCACTCAAATTCTGAAATTAGCGTTCTGTTGCACTTGCTTTATCTCGTGTCTGCCCATTCATCTGTGTCTCCTGGTAGTCACCAGTCCAACTTATTTTTGGCTAGGTTTCAGAGTGAGCAGTAGACATCGGAATACTTCATCTCTAACGCCCCAGAACGCAGCATCGATTCCGGCTTCAGTATCTGCTTAGAGTTCTTTGTTTGTCTGTTTGTGAACAAATCCTAAATAGCCACAAGATTTGGCAAATTCATGTTCCTGTGGGAAATTACATTGGCCCTTCATGCTTCCTTCACTTCCCTATCCTACTCTTCTAGAGAAGATTTGTTCAGATATTTCTGCAACTGAAAGATTAGTTTTCATGCTCTATAACTCATACAAAAGGAACCTATACTACAAATACTGCTTTACAAAAAGGGTTTCTTTATCCCTCCTGACACACAGCATTTATTTATTTTTAGATCATTTATGACATAACTTCTCTCAATACCTTTTCCTGAATCTCTTCTAATTGGTAGACTCCAGGTCTGTCTTCACATTTGGTTATAGAACTTTCATAAACATGAGTACACGAATACAGCTCTGGGCAGATCTGTCTGTTTCTCCAGGGTAAATACATGGATGTAGAATTGCTGTATGCATTTAGGTTTAGGCAAGAACCACCGGATCTGGGGAGGAGAGATGGCTTAGTGGGTAAGCACATTGCTGCACAAGCACCAGAATCTGAGTTCAAATTCCCAGACACCACATAAAAGCTGAGCATGATTGTGCATACCTGTCAACATTGAGGCTCAGAAACAAGGAGATGCTAGAAGCTCAGTAGTCAGCCATGCTTAGCCAAATCAGCAAGCTGCAGGTTCAGAGAGAGTCTCTATCTCAAAGAAATAGGTAGAGGGCCACAGAGGAAGACACTTAATGACATTCTCTGTATCTTCATGTGTGTTCATATACCCATGAATGCACTCATACACACACACCACGGACACATGCACACACTCTTGATCATCTTGAAAACATGCAGAAGCATAAATAAATAAATAAATAAATAAATAAATAAATAAATACTAGAATTATCTTTCACTTTGTTTTCCCTAACTGTGTTTGAGAATTTTTAGTTCATAACTGCCCCAGTATTTGGCTGTTCCCAAAGATATGTAGGTATGTGGCACTATAGCGTCTTTAATTACTAATGATGAATAGTTTTCATGTGTGTTAATGTTTGTATGTGTTGTGCATGTGTGTACATACATGCAAATGTGCATGCTTGCATGTGTTCACTTGTATGTATGAGTGTGTGTGCATGTACATGTACAGAAGTGTCTGATCAAGTTTTTCTGTGGTACAAGGGGTGAATCCAAGGTGTCATTCCCCCTAAGCAAATATTTTACTGCTAAGTTACACCCTAAATCCCTTCTGACTAAAACATCTTGGGTTCACTGCCAAAGCGTGGACCCATACCTTGCAAGCAAAGGGCCTGTTCAAATCCTAGTTCAAAAAACAAATTCTTTATTATATTATTGCTATGTTTAGACAGTGTGTTTTTGTTGGATATGTGTTGCAAAGATGTTTTTCCTTAGCCTGCCTGTCTTGTTTGTTTGTTTGTTTTCCTTCTGATATTGGCCATTGAGTCCCCAGGTAAGCACTCTATCATCTAGCTACACCTCCAGGCCGCTTCTCACTTTTTATTTTGAGACATGGTCTCTTACTAAGTTGCCCATAACTTGAGACCTTCCCTCTTTAGTCTCCTAAGTAGTTGAGACCCCAAATCTGGACCACAGGGATCGGCTTCTATTCATTTCCTTAGGGATAAGCAGACAACCAAAATGTTGATTAAAGCATTTTTCATTAACATTATTATTTTCATAACCTGCTAAGAGAGAGAAAGAGACAGAGGAAAAAAAGAGAGAGAGAGCGTGCCTGGTGTGGGTTTTTGAAGCCTCCAAGTCCACTCAGTGACACACCTCGTTTAACAAAGCCACATCTACTCTAACAAGGCCAGACCAAATAGCTCCACCAACTGGGAATAAAACATTCAAACATGTGAGCCTTGGGGAACTATTCTCATTCAAATCACCACACACAATGTCTGTGAACCACCATGGGTTTGCTGCAGTGCCAAGGATGGAACTCAGCGCATCTTATGTGCTGAATAAGCATCCTATCAACAGAGCTATTCCCAACCAGGATGTTTTTAAAAGACAAAATCTGTAGTGGGGGCTGGAAATATGGCACAGCAGTTAAAAGCACATTCTGCTCTTGCAGAAGACCAAAGTTAGGTTCTCCACGTCAACATCTAGCAGTTGACAACTACCTGTAACTACAGTTAAGGGGGGCGGTGTCCCAACACCTTCTTCTGGCCTCTTCAGGCAGCTGCACTCATACATACATAAAAGTACACACATAATTAAAAATAAAATACATATTTTTGTTTAAAAGACTAAGAGGGCCAACCAGATGGCTCAGCAAAGTTCAAGTGCTTGCCATATAAGTCTGACCACTTGGGTTGGATTTCCAGATCCATGTGTGTAGGACAAAGTGGTACAGGAGTGGTGTTGGGATATCCTGACTTATCAGGAAACCAGGATATACTTAGAGCCCTGATAGGACAGCTCTGGAGGGGTGGAGTCACAGTAGGACAGCTCTGGAGGGGTAGAGCCACAGTAGGACAGCTCTGGAGGGGTGGAGCTGCAACAGGACAGCTCTGGAGGGGTGGAGTCACACTAGAACAGCTCTGGAGGGGGGAGCTGCAACGGGACATTTCAGCCCTGGAGGAAAGGTGTCCTGAC
>JAQHUG010000381.1:942560-1017404 GCA_028555095.1 Dicrostonyx torquatus | reverse complement strand
TTTCTTTCCAGAGTAGATCCAATAATCTACCCTTTTATCATATCATATCTGTATCCTCCCCCCTTTATTTCAGAAACTCTGAGTCTAATCTCCTTTGCTCAACTTTCATTCTGGCTGTAACCAATAACAACTGCTAACCAACTCCCATAAACAAATATCCATAACTCATTGAACTACCAAAACCACCCACCCCACCTCTTTTGAATGTGAATGCTATATTTTAAAATTTACTTCCTGCTGTCTGGGGTGATAGCATCTTTAGGTGATGTTGAAAAGGAGAATTTGGGTTAATTGTCAAGTCCTGGGAGAGGCAGCTGTATCATTTGTTGCCCAGTCTCTGTGTTATGGGGAAGTGCAGGGCTTGTCTCAAGTCCTTGCTAAAGTAGTCTGTGAAGCTGGATCATCTCAGTTAGCTGTCTCAAAATCATTCTCAGCAGTTTGTAGTTAAAATATAATATTTAGTTAGTGCTTTTCAGCTTAGTGGTGTTATCATGGTCCTGGAAGAGTCATTGTTGTAAGCCCAATCCTCCTTATGGACTTCAAAGGTCGCTGCTGGTGTGCTCATGGTTCACTGTAGAAAATGGATAGAGATTCAAACCCAAAATCATGTAAAGGAAGGTAGAGGAAACCTTTTCCTAGAATAAGTTAGTGTTCTATGTGACCATTAATATCATGACAAAAAGTTTAAGATATATACATGTCAACACATACTAATATATATAAAATCTTATATAATATAATATATGCAATCATAAATCATAAAGAGTTAATATAAAATCAAAGGATTATGAGGTTAGTAGCAAAATACTAGTCCTTAAGTATTTGTTTTTCTTCTGTTCCATATCAGGTAACTCTTCTGACATGAGACTGAGAGTTTGGGTTTCACTTTAGTAAGCATACTTGGGTTTAGAGTAGGAGAGAGTCACACTTCAACTTTAAAGCCAGCTTTAATTTTTAATTGGACTAGGACTACAAAAATAGCACTTGCATTATATGTCTGTAGAGAATAACAGTATCAAATATTTGGGAAGATTTATAAAATTTTATCCTATTGGAAATGTGATATTCCAATAGGCCAATTTTCTCTTTTTCTTGAGATATTTTTTTCTGGATGATTTGTATTTTTCTTCAGATGTCTCATTTGTCCAGTAATCTTCAGATTTTTTTAGTTGGATACATTTATTCACCTGAAAAGACAAAAATAAAACCCTTCCACAACCATAATTTTGGGGAGATTCCATTTGGCAAGTTATATATAGCTGACCAAATAAAAAGTATTAGTTAGTTTTTTTGGTTAGTTCAGATTAAAAGGCCATGCTGTTTGATGAACTATCAACTCTTCTAATTAAAAAGTGTCTCTTATTCAAATTAAATTTTTACCAGTTTTGATGGTATTCGTAGCTTTTCTTCCTATGTGGAAACAAAATCAAAACTCCTTCCCCAATGTAATACATGTCCTGGTTTCCATTCTGAGATCAGTACATATTTAAAGTGTACTGACTGAATTAATTGTGTAGTATTTCTACTATCCAATGTCTTTCTATGGCTCTTGTTCCTTTCTCATTAGCAATTAGAAAATTCAAAGTTAATAAAGCATATGTAATATATTTCTGGGGGCATTTATCATTTTTTCTGTTTATTTACCATATCAATTAGAATTCTATTTGATCTTTCTATAACTGCCTGCCATGTAGGATTGTGGTATACCTATAGTTTGCTCTTAATTATAATAAACAAAAGACTGTTTCATTTAAGGTATATGTTGGAGCATTGTCTATCTTTATTTGTATATGTGTACTGATAATGGCCATAAATTCTAGCAAATATGTAATTACCAAATCAGCATTTTCTGAACTCAAAGTTGTCTATTGAAAACCTGAATAGGCATTAATGATGTGGCATACATATTTTAGTTTTCCAAATTCCAGAAAATGGAACACATCTGCCTACCAGACTTCATTCCTTTGAGTATCCTTTGGGTTACTTCCCGCAGGTAATGGTGTTTGGTTGTATAAAGAAAAAGTAGGACATTTTCTTATAATTTCTTTGGCTTGTTGCCATGTGATAGAAAAGTCTTTTTTAACCCTTTGCTACTGAAATGATGTTTTTATAAAATTAAGGCCTTCAGCAAATTTCCAATCAATAATTGATCAATTTCTGCATTACCTTGTGCTAGAGGACATGGCAGACCCATATAGAATCTGATGTGTGTTATGTATATGGGTTATTCCTATTCCTGATTATATCTTGTAACTGAATAAATAATGAAGAGAATTCTGTATTGTCTGGTATAAATTTAGTGGTTTTAATATACAAAACAAATCTTTCTTCACATTGTGAATAGATAACTTTGTTGAGAGTTTTTTTTTTAATATCCCTTAGTACCATGAAAATAGCATATAATTCTGACTTTTGGACAGAATCATGGGAGTTTTGATCCACTAAACTTAAATTTTCTGATTTGTAACCTGCCTTTTCTGATTTATTCGTATAAGTATAGAATGTAGGGGTTCCAGTTATTGGGTATTTCCCATACAATGTGAGGAAGGATCCAACCAGTTCTCTTTATGAGTTGAATTCTCTTGCTTTTGCAATAGTTGTTGCTAATCTCTCCCAAAAAAATTGCTACAAGCTCTTTGCCAGAGTTCAGTTTCTTCCCCTAATTTGTCAATTCCATCATTATTGAAAGGTATTATAATTTCTGCTGGGTCTATTCCTGCTAATTGACAAAGTCTCAATTTTCCTTTTAGAATAACTCAGAGACTTTTCCATAAGTTTTTAATTTTTTTACTCAGTTTATACGGTAAAAAGATCCATTCTAAGATAATATCTCCCCTCTGCATTAAAATTCCTATAGAAAAAGTTTGGAGGGTAATACGACCAGAATACAGTTAAAATTCAGATACATATGATCCACATGTGCCTTCTGTAATTTCTCTTCAATCAAAGTCAATTTTCTTTCAGCTTCAACTGGGATGGTTTAAGTCCTTGTTACCATCTAAGGTTTTGTTTAAATGAATCAGTTCATCAGGTTTTATCCCAATAGTGGGACATAGCTGGGAAATATCGCTTAGCAATCTTTGGAAGTCATTAACAATCTGCAATTGATCTCTCCTAGTTTATACCTTTTGGCATCTAATTTTCTGTAACTCAATTTTATAGCCTAAATAAGTAGTAGAATCTTCTCTTTGTATTTTTTTTTCAGGAGCAATTTGTAATCCCCACAAGGAAAACTTTTCTGTACTTCTTCAAACATTCTTTCTAAAGTATCTACTTTTGAATCAGATAGCAAAATGTCATCCATGTAATGGTAAACTATAGATTCAGGAACTTGCTTATAAATAATTTCCAATGGATGACTTCCAAAATATTGGCATAGGGTTGGGCTATTCAACATTCCCTGTGGGAGAATTTTTCATTGATATCTTTTAACAGGTTAAGAATTATTATATGTAAGCATTGTGAGGTCTTTTTCTTGTAAAGGTATAGTGAAGAAACAATCTTTTAAAACAAGAACTTTAAGAGGCCATCTTTTAAGCAACTGAGAAGGCAAAGGAATACCAGACTGTAGCTAGCCCTTTGACTAAATCAACTTATTAACAGCTTTTAAATCTGTTGCCATTTCCCAGATTTCTTTTTAACAACAAATACAGGAGAATTTCAAGGGCTGCTTGATTCTTCAATATGCGGAGCATCTAGTTGCTCCTATACCAACTGTTCTAAAGCCTGCACTTTCTCTATTATTAAACACCACTGCTTAACTCAAATAGGATTATCTGTCCACCATTTTAAAGGTAGGGCTGTTGGTGCCTTTAAAATATCAGTAACTGTTGTACCCTCTTCTTGTGCAACCTGAATGGTCGGTGAATCTTTTTTTATAGTATCTTGTGATATTTTCCCCAGAAACACATGTTAATTTATGGGTTGTTTCTAAGATTGGGGAAATGCCAATCTGAGTATTTCATTGCTGTACCCACTAATACCTTGATATGATAATCACATATGGTTTTAATATTACTCTCTGTCCTTCTGGCTTTAACATTCGACCCTCTCATGCCCTGCTTTACCCAAGATAAAGTTCAAATCCCTAAAAACTGAACATTTACACCCTGAAAATGCAAACTTGGATGCTTAGATTCTGATGAAATTATTGTAACATCCACATCTGTGTCTACCAAGCCTTCAGTAGCAAAGTAATTTATTCATATTTTTAATTTTGTTCTTTGTTCATTTATAGAAGTTTGCCAAAAATAGTTGCTTCATTGTTTCTCTTGAATTTTTTGTTCTCTCTTCTATTGTTCTATTATACAGAGCACTATGGTTTCTTACTATAGGCATTAGGTTCTTTAATTGCTCTAGGAAGGAGTTTCCTCTACAATGTCAGGAAACAACTGAATGAGATTTGGCATAGGAGCCTACAAGGGACCCCTCATGGAGTTTCCCAAAGGCAAAAGATTACCTTGAACATTCCTCATTGACTTACATTTATTAGTTCAGTGCTTGCATTTGCCACACCTTCCTCATAATCCAGAAGGGAGAGGCATTCTGAATGGATTATTCCTAGAAAAAAAAAAAACATTGTTTTTAGAAACATTCTGTCTACAATCCCTTTTAAGGTGACCTTGTTTGCCACAATTATAACATCTGACATTTCAATTTTTCCTCAAACCTCTGGAAATCACCTCTTCTATCCATGCATCAACATGGTCATGAGATTCAATATTAATTGTATCTCGGATCCACTCCTCCAAAGGTGCTGACCTTGTTTTTAATGGACTAATTATCCTTTTGCATAGAGAATTGGCACTCTCAAAAGCCAGATTCAATTATTATTTGTTTAGCTTCTGAACTTGGTACCATTCTATTTACTACTGAAGTCAATCTTTTTAAGAAATCTGTAAAGGCTTCCTTTGGTCACTGTATAACTTTAGTAAATGACTCAATTTTCTTTCGTATTTCTCCAATTCTCTTCAAAAATTTAAAGGTGCTGCATGGCATAAATGCAGAGTGTGGTCATCACACAGCCTGCCTTTCTGTAGTAGTGTAGTCTTCTTCTCCAAGATTTTGATCTTGTGAGATTTCCCTACCTGTAGTTTTACTTCATTTTTCAATCATTTTAGCCTCTTCTCTGAACCAGGTATTCCATTGTAATTGTGGACCAGGCTCTAAAACACCTTTATCCAATCTATCCAATCATTAGAGATAATTGTATTACAAACTTTTGCTTCAAAAAAAGGTGAATGCATACCATATGAGACTCTTGCTTCCTTGAATCTCTTTAAATCTAACATAGACACAGGAGTCCAGGTAGCTGTAACAGCCTCTGCCATTTGGCAATTCCTGTAAGGTTACTGAATATATTATGGTTGGTTGTCTGAAAACTTTAGGCTGTTCCTCTCTATCTTTATACTGCAATGCTGAAATTGGCTCTCTATTAAATTCTTCTGTCTGGATTTGAATATCTCTGTAATCTGTTTTATTAGGTTTTTTTAAGGCCTGTATCTTAGCACTCAGATTAACCATTTTTTAGTGATAAGACAAAATTATAAAGCTGATAATGTTTACAATTGGCATTACATAAATTCCATCTAAATTATATATACTCTCATTTAATCGTTTCATTTTCAAACAATATAGCATATTATCATACAGAGACCCAAATCCCTCCACTGTAATTATTTTTCCCATTTTTAAACTCTCTCTTTTAACTAATTCCTCCCTTTGAGAATTCTCAGTTGTCTACCAAATCTACTGACAAAGTTGATAAAGATGTCAGGCTTATTGCTGCTGTGTAGAATAGTAAAACCCTGACTGGATTTCAAGGCAAGCTACCTAGCTTGGCAACAGCATGAGAAGCGAGTTCAAGGAGAGCCCCCCACAGGAGAGAGAGAGAGAGAGAGAGAGAGAGAGAGAGAGAGAGAGAGAGCACTGTCTAAAAAACACACAGGGGTTCAGTAAAAGCATGTGTGGCAGTGGGCTGCCTGGAGGCAGAACCAGTCAGTCTAGGGCTAGTGAGTCCTGGGGTGTTTGGAGCCCAGGTGCTTCTGGAGTTTGGGTGGCAGCTGGAAGCTACAACAGAAAAATCCAAAACTTTCTCAGAAGCTTAGGGAAAGAAGAAAATAAAGCCTAGTTGGGTGGGGCTAGAGCCCCACATGCAGCTCTGACCTGTGCTCGTAGCTAAAACGCCACAGGCAATGGCTTTTTCGTAAATTTGTACCCTAAACGTTGGATGCCAATTGTTGAATGATTAATAAAAACACAAAGACAGATATTGGGGTTCAACCTGAAGATCAGAAAAGCCAAAGCAGCCAAGGCACTAGAGAACTCTTACCTTTAAGAAATCTTCAGACTGAAAGAGAACGCGTTTCTGTCTCATCCCAACTTGCATTCTGCTCTAGTGCTGGGGTTAGAGGCATGCACCCCTGCCTGGCCTCTATGGCTGACTAGTGTGGCTGTTTGCGCTGACCTTCAGGCAAGCTTTATTTATTAAAAAACATACTATACCAACTATATGTGCCCTAGCTTGCTTCTTTGCCACATGTGGGTCTCATGCACCCTTTTTTTTTTTTCTTTTTTTTGGTTTTTCGAGACAGGGTTTCTCTAGCTTTGGAGCCTGTCCTGGAACTAGCTCTTGTAGACCGGGTTGGTCTCAAACTCACAGAGATCCGCCTGCTTCTGCCTCCCGAGTGCTGGGATTAAAGGCGTGTGCCACCTCTGCCCAGCTCTCATGCACCCTTTTTACAATAGTGTTTGCTTTTATTTGTTCACATTTCTTTGTGAGACATAAAGATTATCCTTTTCCCACAAATGACAGGTCCAATCTTGCACAGGCTAAGAACAAACATCCATAATTGCTGCGAGTTTATGTTTGCGATGACAATGTCATGTCAAGAAAATGGAATTTCTCAGCCCTTTGCCCTGTCTCCAAGCTCTTACATTCTCTCTACTTCCTCTTCTTTGATGTTCCCCGAGCCTTGTATCTGGTGGTATAAAAGTCCTGTTCAGCTGTACCCTCATTGTCTCTTATTTCCAGCACCTAGAACAGCCTTGAGTTTGCATTCACAACTGTTCACTGTAAAGAGAACCTTTACCTTTCCGATTAAGGCTGAAAGTAGCATTTATCTGTGAGTATATGCTAAATGCTAAAAAGGCAAATTTGGGGACATGTCAATTCAGCTATACATCTGTAGCAAGTTCTTGGTGGATCCTTTGAAACACATGTCTTTGGCTCTTCCAAGTTATTTCTAATCCTCTCTCTACTCTCTCTACCATCCCCATCATTGCCCCCCCCAGTTTGTGTGCCTGTGTGCATGTGTGTGTGTGTGTGTGTGTGTGTGTGTGTGTGTGTGTGTGTGTGTGTGTATACGCATGTATAGGAACTAAACCCAGGGCCTTGTGCATACTTGTGTTAAAAATAATCTGGCAATTAATTTTCAAAAGTATCTGAGGCCAGGGTAGGTCCAGCTGAAAATGATCAGAGGCATCAAAACCCTGCTAGTTCCTTTACACCCAAACTCTACTGAGCTATGTTGTCTCAAGCTAGAAGTTTAGGGTAAAAATTTACTAACGGCCAAGTTTACCTGCAAGATCATGCATCTGGTAAGCTTTAACACATACAGGACAAAAGGTGGGAAGATAAGACATACATAGTGTATACAACAAAGGGAGAAGGGGTTCCGTGTACCTTGGGGTTAAAAATCACCCTCTGTGCTCTGTCTTCATGCCTGTCATTTTAAGGTGACACAGGACTTTGTAAAATAACATAAATTGTTGTCTTAACTGGCATCCTCTTTGTGATTGTCAGTGTTTGGGGGCAGAAGCAGAAGGTACAGCTCCCCACTGTCAACGTCTGCAGCCTGAGGGATTCCCTAGATTTCCAGGGAATTCTACCCAAGTCAAATCAGGAACCATGGCTTCAGTGAAGAAAATATTTTAGAACTACTGAGTATGAGGCAGAATTAGGGTTTAAGTAGAAAGTTAAGAGAAAGAGGGGCTCTCAGAAGGAAAACAAGACTCATCTGAGAAGGGACGTTTTTTATCAAAGGATTCTTGCTCTATGTTGCCTTTACATCTTTGCTATCATCCTATACCCAACTGTGGTGGGGTTCAAAGTTGCTGTCTTCAAAGGGTGGGTCAGGTTTGTAAAGGAGTTCAGTTGCTAGTTCCTGAGTGGCACCTACAGGGACAACAGCTGGGAAATGTTTACACCACAAGAATACAGGAAGCTTTAATGTAAACACAGTTGAGGGGGAAGAGATGAAGCCTACCCACAGTCATATACCGTTGGATCTGAAGCCCCGTTAATGGTTATATTAGCAGAAAATATCTATATGAGAAGATTGTTAATTCAGTCTGCAGCCTTTAAAGTTAATTCCGCTGGAGTTACTGCTTCTTAACTGGCAAGAGGCTTTAACTCTCCTGTGTGAGTCCGATCTCTCTTCCTCTGCCCCAAAGTTCCCTCCCTTTCTATTCTGCCTCAGAATGAGTGGACAGTATCGTGTTTACAAGACCTGTTTCCAGCTACTGTTAGGGCCTTGGAGCTTGATCCTGTTTAAATATTTCCCTCCCTTTCATAGCTGCCTCTCCTTCTTCCACCCCATCCCCATCCCTCACCCTCTCCTCTTTTTCTTCCCCTTCTCTTCCTTCTCATTCTTCTTTTTCTCTTTCTTCTTCCTCTTGGCAGGGCCTCACTATGTAGCCTTAACTGGCCTGGAACTTTCTCTATAGATAAAGCTGACTTCTAAGAATTTATACCTGTGAAGAGCTGGCTGACTCCCATCTTTTGTGTCCAGCAGCAACACATAAAGTACTTTGTCTTTCAAAATTTAGTAATCATTTTGTCTGTGATCTGCCTTTTCTCCTCTATCTTCCTTACCTCTGCTCCTCCACCCTTCTCATTCCCTCCCCATCCTCTCTTATTCCTTGCTCCTCCCTGCTCCCTCTCTCTTTCCTTCCCCCTCTCCACACATCCCTCTCCTGCCCATGCTTCCCCCTTCTTCCCCTTCAGCCCTTCTCCATTCCACCCCTTCTCTTCCCCTCCCTTTTCTTCTCTTGTCTTCCTTCTCCTCCCCTCCCTCTCTCCCTCTTCCTCCTCCCTTCCTTTTTTCCTCTCCCTTTCTCCTGTTCTCCTCCCCTTTCACCTCCCTTCCTCCTCCTCTCCCCTTTTCCTTCCTCCTTGACTACAGCCCTTTTCTCACCTCCCTTTTCTCTTTCCTTGATGCTCGTTCCCTTTTGAACAGGTAGCATTTGCTCTAGTAGTCATCTCCAGGGCCCAAGATCATATTTACCCAGTCATATTTTCTTACCTGAAACTTGGAGCTACTGAAGTATGGCTTGGACAATTCATTAAATTAAAACAAAACAAAAAACAAACAAAACAAAAACCTACCCTGGTGTCTGGAATATTATCACTATTGGAATTCCAGGATTCACTGATACATATGTAATTGCCACATTTTATGTAAACAAAATGTATACCAGAAGATCTCTTAAAATCGCTGTTTTAGCTGGAGTGTATGTAGCTCAGGGGTAGAGCGCTTGTCTAGCACATGTCAAGTCTGGGGCTTTGTCCACAGAACTGCAAAACGTAAATGATTGACTCTCCCCTGGGGCTGGCATGGTTATTAGCAAGGCTTTCTCTTCCGCAGTGAGAAACAGCTGTTTAAGGAGCTGCTTCTGCTCTGCTCTGGCTACCAGGAAATGCTGTGTTAAAATTAGCACATAATTACAGAAATGAACCCAACCACTCAACTCTGACTCTACTTCGGAATACATTTCCCCTTTCAGCTCACAAATGAAAAGCGTTTGTATACATACGTCATGTAGATAATCTCGTCTTTAACAAAAAATTGAATAGAAGTTAGAGACAAGCAACGTGGCCTTGCACGCTTCATCTCCCTCTGTGCAAAACAAAGGGAATTTTAGGGTACTGATCCAGGTCCTCTCTCCACCCACAGTCACAATGTAGGCAACCGGTGAGCTGGTTGACTCCCTGGACATTGTTTCCTAGACATCAAGCAGTTTTCTCTGGACTAGTGAGATGACACGTGCTATAAACCTAGCAACCTGAGAATGAGCCCTGGGTACCATACTGTAAAAGGAGACAATCAGCCCTTGAAATTGTCCTCAGACACCTCCATGTGTGTGCTCCTACATACATACACAAATATATAAATAGATGGCATTTCAAAAATAAAAGCAAAGACATTCTAGAATGTCCATGGCAGTGAAGCAGGGGCTAGGCTTAGACAAGTCCCATGGGGAAGAAAGTGGGATTTTAGTTGTTGGAGAGGGACACTCTGGCACATCCTGCTGGTGCTGAACATTGCCTATTGCAGAGAACACCCACTGGCTGGCCCTGCTGCACAGGGACTGCAGCTGAGAACCAGGGAAAAGAGACGATTTCACACAAAAAAGGTGGAGTGTATATATAGAGACTGACATTTTTCTTTTTACCAATACAAAGTTTTGGCAAGACTCTTGGAGTAGAAACTGAGCCAGGAGTTCCACACTGGGATCACTGATTGACATGTAATATGGATACACTGGAGAATGCTGTAATCCCACGGGAGACACAGGGATAAACTGTGAACTTCCAAGGGCTGAACTGACAGGGCCAGGAGGAGAGGAAAGCTGGCCTGCAAGGCATGGGGTGGGTTTGGGGGCACTGGATGGGAAAGGTTGGAGCCAGGAAGTCATGAAGTGTCAGGCTTCTGGATGCTGGCGGTTCTCCTGACTGCTGTAGCCATTCTAATGCAAAGGCACAATTCTCATGTGGCAGGGAAAGTGTGAGCTTGAGACCAGCTTTGGCTACCCAGCAAGTTCTAGATTAGCCTGAGATATACAATGAGACCCTCCTAACAAACAAATAGAAAGGAAAATTGGCAAAGATACGTGTAGAGCCTAGAGCTTTCCCATTGTGCTCCCACTGGAACTGAAATACTGCAGGGCTCCTGGTTTTATGAGAAGAGGAGCTGGAAGTCTCTTTGAAGTCAAAGTTTTATACAGTCATGAAAACTTGGACTTCCCCGCTATGGAGGTGGACAGGTGGTGATGATAGTGTCAGACTTTTAGTGTCAGCTTTGTTTTGTTTTGTTTTTTTATATTGTATTTGTCCAATACTCAGGAACAAATAATCTATGCAAATGAAAGACCCCCGGATTTGGGAGACTCTCACTCAAGTCTCGAGATAACACGACCCCCCAAGAACTCATGAGAGACTGTCCTTGCTGAAATCACTCGAGGTTTATTGGCAGGAACCAGCGCTGGGGCCGAGACTCATATACCATGCAGGGGAGGAGTTCAACCCCGAGTAGCTGGAAGAGGGGGTATTTAAGGGAAGAAACGAAACTACAACCCAAAGTGGGTAGGAAGGGCATCATTGGAAAATTCCGAAAATACCAGTGATAATCACAAGGGGGTAACTCCCCGTTTCTCAAGATTATTCTCAAGATTAGAATCTAACTTTATGATCAGTTAGATCCTGAAACAGAGTCACTGAACTGGCTAACCTAGATTTTTGGTTCTCTTCTCCCTGCTAGATTTTTGGCTCTATTCTTTCTGCTACAGGGGTCTGGATTTATCTGGGTCTTTCACAAGCATGTGCTTAGGAGTGGGGTTTGTTAATCCCATGCTCATCTGTAGTCTGGGCTATATGATGAGACCAGCGAGAAGGAGAGAAAATAAGGGGGAAGGTTGAGGGAGAAAGAGAGAGAGAGAGAGCACATATAATTTGAGACTAGAGAGATGGCTCAGCTAATCGTAGCACTTACTGCTCTTACAGAGGACCTGGGTTCAATTCCTGGCTCCCATGTCCAGAGGCTGAGAACTGCCTGAGACTCCAGATTCTGAGACTCTAATGCCTCTGGACAAGGACGCCTGCACTCACATGCACATATCCACACCCAGACACAAACACATGCACATGATAAAACTAAATTCTATTTAAAAAACCACATGCTTTGATTTTATACAGCATGATGATGGAGTTGTGTTTGGGAATAGATTTGAGAAATATTTTTTGTTCATTTAAGATGTTCATGCTTATGGAAAAGGGCATCCAACATCCCCCTTTCTCTCTAAGAACCATGACCACTGCCCTATACCTCCATGGTTTAACTACTCTCTACTTTTAACAAAGTCAACAGACTTTGTTTTGGCCAAATTTACAGAAGAGATTCTTGCTCTCAATCCTCTCTGTAAATTGTTGATATAACTGACTGATGACTTCCCTCTCTCTGAAATTGTCCAGGTCAATTTGATATGTATTTCCTCTTCCCATACCGCTGCTCACATAGACATCTCCGGGAGAATCCTCAGCAGTGAGTTGAAGGCTTGGTCCCCAGGTGGTAGGTCCAATCAGTGAAAGCTGACTGGATCTGTGGGTTCAGGCCCTGGTGGATCCATAGTCTAATAGCGTTATGGGAAGGTGGCAGAGGGTAGATCCTGGTAAAGGAAGTGGGTCCCTGAGGATGAGCTATGAGGGGAATCTTGCTCTAGGCTTCTTCTTGTTGTTTTCTGATTCCTGGCAGCAGCTCTCAGGTGAGTGACTTTCTCTTCAACTACAGCTTTCAACTCAGACTCAGCACAGACTTGTTAGCAATGGAGCCAGCCCACCATGACATCACCAAGACAAATAAGTCCTTCCTCCTGTCTGTCAGGACTGTGACATTCTGACCCAGGTAGCTCACCTCACCTTTGACATTTCTGTCTAGGAGTTTGCAGAGCATCTTGAAAGAGCGTATCTGTCGTCTCCAGGCTATCCCTCCACCTTGCGCTACTGACACCTCCCAGCTTCCAGCTCTTTCTTCTGCCGCATCCAAGAGAATGTCACCTGCCATTTACTCAAGCTAGAATTTACACACTGTCCCTGTTTATGTTTTTCTGCCCTTTCCACTCGATGCCTGCCAGCTTGAAAATCCTGTCTTTTTTTGTTGCTTTGATTTTCTGACTGTTTAGATTTCAAACAGAGCCTTGAAGGCGCCTACGTTTTGCAGCCTAACTGTAACTTACCTAAGGCTCGACCCCACCTCATCTCTTTGTTGTCTCCTGAGTAACTGCTTTTGTTTATTGTCCTCAGAAGTCAAGGCAACTTTGTTTGTTGTTGGTCTCTTAAATATAGTTTATACTTGAGGCTCAAATCCTCAGGATCTCCAGGTCACCCATCCAGTTTTCACCTGCTATAGTGATCCTTCTGGATCCTGAGAGGTTTAGGGGGGGCTGACACCCCCAACATAAACCTCGATAGGGCAGTTGTGAACTACCTGATGTGGGTACTGAGAATTGAAATCAAGTGCTTTACAAGAACAGTAAGTGCAATCCATACTGAGCCATCTCTTCAGTCCCCCATGGCACTCCTGAGAGAGCCTGTTAGAATGTGGAACTACTGAACCAAAACAAGGACAAACCAGAACCGAACCTATTTAGGTTCTTTTTGCACACAGTGAACACTTTTCTGGGCCCTGCTCCACTTGCCAACCCAACAGATGTTAGTGGACTGGATATGGGCTGCACTCAGCGCCTTTGGCCTAAGCTCCTGAAAGTCTGCCTCCTTGCTCTGTATTCTAAGTGCACCCCAGGCACAGATGGGGGTGAGGCACAATGCTGTCCAGAGAACACCAGAGCTGAGAGCTGCGGAGCCCACATGCCTGGCCTTGTAGATCAGTTCTGTGAAACACTGATGGAAATCTGAGGATGATGGGTAGGCTTTCACAAAGTAGCCAGGGTTTTTGTTTATGGGAGGATTTGTGAGTTTAGGGAGGTGCAACTAAGACTCCTGGGAAAATTGGACAAACTGTTACTTAAAATAGAAATTGATCCTTAAAACCAGGAAAGGTGATGTCCATCACAGAGGACAGAGTGTTCTAGTCTTACTTGTATGGAGGTGTCCCCTGGGATGAGGTCTCTCACCTGGTGAATCTTACCTGTTCTGATGCCTCATCTGCTGAGACTTAACCTGAGCTGAAACCTCATCTGGTCTGAGGTTTCACCTGTGTGAGTTCTCAGACGCACTAAGATGGTCTTAGAGCTGAGGTCTCATCTGCAAAATGTTGTTACCACACCAGGCTGCTCCCTCTGGCTCCGGGCTCTCCTTGTTAGGTGGAGATGATAATGCTTTCTCCACTTCTCCTGGTTACATGAGTGACAGACTCCAGAACTGTAATTGATTTGGGGACTTTGGATAGTAATGATATTTTCTGGTTCTTAGGTTTCAGAGTTTGCTACTATATTTCAGAATTTCTTAACTTTCCACTGAGTTTTTGCCAACAGAATTTTAAATATTGCTGTTATATTATAAGGAAAAGTACAGTAACTTTTAAACTGTGTAATCCATCTCCTTTTCAGTATATTTTCTGCTAGTCTTTGCTAATGTATCAACATGGCTATGTGCATCTTCCATATTTATTTATAAATTTGGAGTTATTCTATTTTCAGTTTGTATTTACATGTCTTCCAGAGGCTCACCTGTGGAAGGTTTGGTTCCTAGCATATGTTATTGCTTAGGAAGGAAATCTGTGAGGTGGGTCTACCTGGAGGACCTCTATCTCTGGGGTGGGTCCTTTGTGAAATCTACCTTGTTCTGGCCCCTTCCTATCTTTATCTCCGGGTCCTGGTTGCCAAGAAACGAACAGTCCTGCAATTCTGCCCTTCAGTCATGGTGCTCTGCCTAATCACAGTACCAAGACAACGTGGTCAGATGGCCATGGGCAGTAACCTGTGATGCTAGGAGCCCATTCTTGGAAATGGTGTTTGTCAGAGAAAAGAAAGCATAACTAAGACATATAATTCAGTTTCCTCAGTGACAAGAGGAAATGGTAATGCATGGGCTAATACATGGCCATAGAAAACCAAGTGATCATTACACAGCAAATTTTGCCTTTGAAAGAGTCAAATAGTCCTGTATTTTAATTGGCGATCTATTTCCTTTGTTTTTCTTTTGTTTTGTTCGATTTTTTTCCTTTCTTTCTTCCTTTTTAAAATTTTTGCTTTTGGTATAATTTAAGGAAAATGTGAAATTTGTGTTATCATTTCTGATAATTTCTCATGAGAAAACTTTGGATTAAAAAGGTTCATATGTGTTTTATTATCTTTTAACTGTGTGTCTGAGTGTGGGTTTGCACTTTGAGTGAAGTGCCCAGAGATGCCAGAAGACGGTGTCAGATCCCACGGAGCTGGAGTTAACAGGCAGCATTGAGCCTCTGGATGTGAGTATTGGGAACCTGAGTGAGCCGTCTGCTACATCCTCAGCAGTATGCTCTTTTAACCATTGAGTCAACCCCTCTCTGCCCACTCCTGACTTTTTGTTTTTATTAAGGTTTTGTGTGTGTGTGTGTGTGTGTGTGTGTGTGTGTGTGTTTAAAGTGTTGGCAATACTTTATCCTCCTTGGAGTGTGGGGTCTACTTCATCCTCTGTCATGGGCATGCAGGATGTTTGATTTTACTCATTTTAAGGTTTTAAGGCAGACTCTTCCTGAAGAAAGATCTGTCATCATATGTATCTGGCATCTTGTCATGAACCCTCATGTGGACTCTGGAATCACCATCTTGACTTGTTTACTCTGAGAGATTTTACAAACGATGGGGCTTGGAGCTAGAGAGATGGGTCAGTAGCTTTAGCAGAGGGTTGGAATTCAGGACCCAGGATGCACAACTGACCGCAACTCTATTTCCAAGGAATTTGATGCCCTCTCTGGCTTCTGTAGATATTGTGTGCAAATGGCGCACTTATATACATGCTCGCGACACTCATACACATAAAATAAAAGCAAGTGAATCTTTAAAACATAAAAAAGGTGGGACTTCCAGGGTTAAACTTAGAGTAGTCCTGGGTAAACAGGGAAAACACCTGGTCTTTGGCCGGCTACTGGGAAAACAACTCTGTCTGCTCTGGGGTCTCATTTTGCTGCTGCTGCAGCAGAAGCAGCAACAACAACAGCAGCAGTCTGGGCTGCAGAGGGAGCACAGCCCAGCTTCCTCTTCACTGTTCAAAGCCCCCCCCCACACACACACTGCAATGACCTTTATTGGATGTTCTACCTCCAAGACGTCTCATCTCGAAATGGCTTCCTAGTTTCTCTAGTGGGTACCTAGTTCCTACCAACAGACCCATTACAAAAGGGGTTCCCAGTAACCGCTCCAAGGTCCACACAGCCCTGGACAGATTTTTACATGAAAAACCACGAGGAAAAACTAGTAGACTGATCTGGAAGCAGACACCAGTGCCATCCAAAACTGTTGATGCCCTTCCCGGACTTCTGGTGCAACGAGGGAATAACGTTGTGAGGAGACTCCCCATCTTCTCAGGAACATAGTAGGCAATCAGAAGAAACATACAATTGAAGACAATGATGTTTCCTCTATGCACACCCCTTGCCCTCCCCGAGCAGCTCCATGGTTGCCAGGGGCTGAGCTATTTTTGGCAGCTCCCCAGGGCAGAAGAGGAGCCAGGCATCTTTAAGTTTACTGTTTGAATTATTCATGTGTTATTAATAGCAACAGAGATGATGATGGGAAGGTAGTAATCATGGCACCATGACAGAGGACCATCCCAAGAGAGGGAGGAGGAGAGAGGTGAGGCTGGGGCATGATGCTGAGTCATGCCTCCTCCACTTTTCTCTTCTGCACAGAGGGAGTCAAGGACAGGCCACCTGAGGCCACCTCTGGATAATCCCTCCCAACAGCTCAAGCTCTGTGACCTCTGGGAATTTTCAGCACACTCAGAAAAGCCAGTTCTGAACAAAGATCCTCCTCTAAGTAGAGAATGACCTTGGCAAGGATCTCACCTCATCTAAGTTTTGACCATAGATCAGATGGCCAAGGAAGAAGGATGGGATGGAAGCTTGGACTTCAGTGAGGTTGAAATGAGGACTGAGGGGGCTGGGAGACAATCACTGCTTACCAGTATTCAGTGAGCCTGGCTGCGCATCAGTGAAGCCCCTCTGTGCTGGTTGGCACTGCAGTAAGATGGGCATCTGAGCTCTAACTGAACTCTACCGTTTTGAGTGAATCCAGCCTTCACCAAGGTATTTATACCTTATCAAATCTTTTGTACTCTTGCAGGAAGATGGTTCTAGAAGTGTTTCTTTCTAAGCACATGGGCCTTTCGATTGATTGCAAAATGATAATTTCCTGATTTCTCATGAACTCATATTTTGTTTCAACCTGATAGGCAAGGGGTCAGAATCAGACACTCCTGAGGGGACTGTCTCACTTCTGAAAGGTCACCAGTGTGTAGAATAAGGGTTTTGCCAGCTACAGTGCCTGCTCTTGACTCTGGTAACATTCTCAGAGGCCGAGTTCCAGTCTTCTCACTCACCAAGAGAAGAGGTATGTCACTCAGCCCTCACAGAGTTGCAGCAAGAACAAATTCAGAGACTGATCCTAACAGCACGTGCTGTTTCAGATGGGATAAGTCAGTGTTAAAGATGTACCCAAAAAGGTCTCTTTTAGAGATCTACTTCGTTCCAAATTTGACTGATTATAATTCTCCAAGGCAGGCTTCCTGGTTGCTGTGAAAAACACCACGACCAAAATCAGCTTGGGAAGGAAAGGGTTTTCTTCCAACCTACAGCTTATAGTTGATCACGAAGGGAAGTCAGGGCGAGGCAGGAGCTAGAGCAGAGGCCATGGATTTGCACTGCTTACTGGCTTGCTCCCTGCAGCCTGTTTTTCTGTTTCTTATATAACCCAGGGTCACATGCCTTGGGCTGGAACTGCCAACAGTGGGCTGATCCCTCCCATGTCAACTATTAGAGAAGAAAATGTCCCCACAGAATTTGCTACAGAGCAACCTAATATAAGCATCTTCACAGTTGAGGGTCCCTCATTTCAGATGACCCTAGCTTATATTAAGCTGACAAAAATATTGACTAGCACATAGGTTCTACAATACCCTGTGCAGCAGGTGTGTGTGTGTGTGTGTGTGTGTGTGTGTGTGTGAGAGAGAGAGAGAGAGAGAGAGAGAGAGAGAGAGAGAGAGAGAGAGAGAGTCAGTGTTAATTGTCAGCTTGACTGAATCAGGACTCATCTAAGGGGCATCCTCCTGGCTCAAGGGATTAAGATTACCCTGGAGAGCATCTGTGAGGGATTGCCTTGATGACAGGAATTATGTGGGAAGACCATCTTAACTGTGTGGATAGAAGCGTTCCCTGGATGGGGGCCCAAGTATATAAAACAGAGAAGGGGAACTGAGCCCCAGCATGTGTGCATGTGTTGTGCCCTTCTTGTCATCACAAAAGCTTCCGCTGCCTTAACTTCCTTGCCACAATGGAAGTGGCACACCTTGGGATAAAATTATCTTTCCTTCAGTAAGTTGCTTTATGAGGTTATTTTCACAGCAGCCAACAGCTGTCTCCTGCCTTGACTGTTGTGCTATGTATCCCAAGCTGGCTGGCCCAAGAACTTGCAGGCAAGTTTCCTGTCTTTGTTTCTTATCTGGCCACAGGAGTGCCACCAGCCTTTTCACTTGGGTCCTGGGGATCTGAACTCAGACTGTCAGGCTTTTGGCAACCGCTTTCACCCACTGTGCTGTCTCCCATCCCTAAGATATAAAATACTTTTGATGGGACATTTTAACTACTCTCTAAGGAGGTGTTGAGCCAAGGACTTAAACATTTAATCTCTGCCTCCAGTGTTCACATACTAAAGACTAGAGAAAGGTGAATATTTTTTTAAAATTTGTCCAGATTTTGAACTGGAGCATTGGAAAAGCTCTGCCATTACTAGGAAAGAAATTACTAGAAAAGCTTTAGACCTCGATGGGATTTTTTTTTCTCCTACTTTACATTTGATTTGCCAGAAGACCAGAGAGCAGGGCTTGGGTGCAATGAAGTGACCCATGGGACCTGAAATGTCCCCTATGGGCTCATGTTTCATACCCAACTGGCTATGAAGGCTGAGGAGCCTTTTTGGGGTAGGGCCTAGAAGGTGGAAGTGGGCCTCTAGGGATAAAACTTTAAAGGTGGTACCCAATCTCTAGCTCCTACAGATCTCTGCTTCCTGATCAGTCTGATGTGAGTAGCCTGAGCCATGGCCCTGCTGTGGTAAACTGAGCTAGGCTGACAAGATTCACGGGCTGCTCTGTGAGCCAAGACAAATCTTTTCTTCCTTAACTTGGTTCTATCACATGTTGATACCATCGTGGTGAACAGGTAGTTAACACAACACAGGGCAGGCAGGAAAGGACACATCAGAATACAGTGACAAGCAAAGGTGCTGGAAAAACAGATCAATTGCAAAGGAGAGTTCTGGAGATGCATGGAGAATTGTCCATCTTATAACTAGAGCTGGGGTGTGGGGGTGGGGATGGATAATACAATCTCACATCATTGTGAAAGGCTGATCTGGGTTTTTCCAGCTCTCAGTACAGAGAGTCAATGTCAGAATGATCATTGGTGGAGTTGATGTGCACCACCACGGGACAGAGTTCCAGAGAGTGCACTGATGGGGGCCTCCCTCCAAAAGAATATTGAAGTTTGTTTTATATTGCTTTTCTGTTGGTGTGATAAACATTATGATTAAGAGCAACTGATGGAGGAATGGGTTTATTTCAACTTAAACTTTCAGATCCCAATCCCTCACTGAGGGAAGGACTTAAGGCATGAACCTATAGCAGAGGTTTTGGAGGAACACTACCTACTGGCTAACTCTTGGCCTCATGCTCAGTTCCCTTCCTTACATAGTTCAGGCTCACCTGCCTGGGGATTGTACCACCCACAGTGGGCTAAACCCTCCTTCACTAATTGACAATCAACATAGTCAGAGTTCCTAGACATAACCAGAGGCCAATCGGACAGAGGCAACTCTTCAGTTAGTATTCCCTCTTCCTGGGGTGTGTCTAGTTGACAACCAAGACAAATCATCACGAACCCCCTGCAGTAGTCAAAGCATTACCAAAATGCTTTACCAAAATGGAACCCATGTCCTGGATTTCTTCCATTCTTTCTAACCCCTGATTCTATGACCAAAGGTGTTGCCTTCCTGTTTAATTTTCTTTTTTAATTCTCCTAAATGCTTACTTGGCATTTTCTAGACAGAAGACTTGGTGTCAGAAACTGTGGGAGCAACATGGTGCAGAACGAGATGTGCATGACCCGCCGAGAGCAATGAACTCAATGGTAGCTGGTTTCCCTTCCAATTTAGAATCATCCACAGGATTTGAATCTCAGAGAGACCGGGCATGTAGGAGTGTGAAGTGGTCCTCAGCTGAGCCTTTTGACATAGAGGAATTAGACTTCTTTACACATACTTCACAGGCTGTTTCCAAGACGCTATGAGTTGAGGTGGTTTTGTGAGCCCACTCCAATTTGTATTTCAGGGCATTACACCCTTCCACTTCCTCCTTCTATTGTATTTTCTTCTCCAGACAGCCGTCTGTTCTGTAAATCCCCAGATCCTTCAACAATGACTCACTTGAATTGATTCTCTGATTCATCAGCCCTGTCTGTGTCTGATTGATTCCTATGGTAACAGTGAATAAGCCACTTTAGGAAGAAGCAGGGGAGTGGGGAATAATTAAGAGTGCTCAGACTGATTGCAGGAGCAGCCAGAAAACTTCTGGAATTGTTCCGGGTACCATTTACTCCCCCCCCCTCCTTACACCTTGCATATTTTCTCAGGCTCCAAATGGCCTGTGTTTCCTGCAAGCTTGGAACCATGTCCCTGGAAATGGATTGATTAACTCTTTCCTCAGCTGGTCAGCCCTTTGAAGTAGCCTACTCACAGGGTTCTTCATACCCAACTTCATGGCCACTGTCTTAATGTGGGTTTGGCCTTGATCTCATCAGGCCCACTATGTACAAATACCGCTCTGCAGCCTTCCTAAGAATAAGGGTGGTGGACTTCGGGAAAGGCACCATTTCCTTCTCTCCTCCATCAGGACCTTCCAGACCCAAGGAAATGACTGGAAAGTAATGTGTAATATAGTTAAAATAGATTTCACACTTTGGCTCCATCATTCTCTGGCTGACTTCCTCCCACTTCCTCTTCTCTGTTTGACACTTCATCCTCTATGAACAACACTGACTTCCTAAAGGGTGGCTGTAACACTTCTGGAGGGACCCTTGTCCTATAAATTGAGAACTTCTTGTAGTCATAGGAATGAAACTGGCTTGGTAGGTTTGAGTCTTGTATTTATTCTCTTTGCACCCCTATCATCTTAAGACAGTCTCTGGTATACAATGAATGCTGAATAAAATCCATGGATGCAAAGAACTCATATGAATATATGGAGGCAGCAAATGTGGGAAAAGATCATGAGTGCAGTGACATTGCCAGGTGAGCAGAGAACAAAGCAGGTATACAATTTAACTTGTATGCATAAGCTGACTGACTGCTTGTGACTGGCTGGAATGGAACATGAGAAGGCTGCTTCCAGGTTTGGGATTTATTAAAGAAGTCTGCCCTGGGGAGAGTCTGGACAGTACTTGTAACTGAGTTATTTGTTCCCACAAACAGGCCTTTTGCAGCTTTTGATAGTAATTTCTGGGATTTCTTTAGCTGGAAAGATGACCTTAGTACAGCCGTGAGAAATAAGAAGCCATCTAGTTATCTGGATAACTGCATTGGCATTGACAACTTGCCCATTTATTGTGAGAATGCCATCTCAGCCCCACATGGCAAATGCCAATTTACATGCTCTGGAAACCTGTCAAAATGTATGAACAAACCTTTCACCTATAGAAACTCAAATCTAGTGCAACAAAGCTCTGAGTTGGCCCCAGCTCTGGCCTATAGAGATCACGCCTTCTGATGCTTACCCTCCATCCTGAGAGGAGGCAGCTAGAGCTGAAAAATCCTAAGAAGGGGTTTCCACTTTCAGAAAGGGGAAGCCAGTGTCCGGACCAGAGACCAGATCAATTACTGTTGCAGAAGGCAAGGAGAGAAATCATGAACTTGTCCCTGAAAAGACCAGCAATGTTGACTGAGTTTTCTGTCCCACCTGGTCCCACAGTTGTTCAGTCCCAAAGAAACACACAGAAGTCTACATTAATTATAATGTAGGTTGGCCTATTAGCTCAGGCTTCTTATTAACTCTTTTTTTTTTTTACACCGTACATTAACTCATTATTCTTGTCTGTGCTAGCCACATGGCTTGGTACCTTATATCAGCAAGGCCCTCTCATCTTGCTTTCTCTGTAGCTAGATGATGACTGCAGACTGACCTTTCCTCTTCCAAGAATTCTCCTGTTCTCATTGTCCTGTCTCTACTTCCAGACTGGTTGCCCTGCCTATACTTCCTGCCTGGCTACTGGCCAATCAGCATTTTATTAAAATACAATTGACAGGGTACAGACCATTGTCCCACAGCACAACAACTGAAGGGAGTTTTACAGATGGGGGTAACCTATCTTGTCTGTCACTCTGGATCTCTGATGGGGTACTGGAATGTTAAGGCAAGCAGATAACTTTCCCTTTCCAGAAGTCTGTATAACCACATTGGCTATTTGAAAGCTGGGCCAAAAGGTTATGCCTTAGTGTCCCAGAGAACATTCTGTAAAATAGGAGAGATGGTTCTGGGCTCATGCAGTGGGATGACAGAGGACTCTGGCTGCATTCAGCAAGAGGTTTCGGGCCATGATGCTTTTCAGGCAGCCAGCTCAGCAGGAAACAGACAATGATTCCCTTGAGTAGGCAAACACGGTTTAAGTGACAGAACTCCATTTGGCTGACTTCAGCTCAGCAGAAGGCAGGGATGGTAGGTATGAAGGTTTAGTGAGCTGGAGGCTGTTGCTGTCCTATCCTGCCTCTAGCAGTACAGCACGGGTTGACATACAACTGTGCAAGTCTGGCTCTGAGAGCTTTTGCTACTCACGTTATCTAGTAATCTAAAAGAAGACTTTACTGATCTCAAAGCCTTCCTCAATTCATTCAAGTTGACAGTCACAGAATGGGAAAATTAACCTATAGACTTATTTCTTCCACTGGTCCAAATTTTATTCCCCTGAGGCACCAGCCTCTACCTTCATTTCCTTGTGGAAGTGTCCTACATGGTGAGTGACCAAAGGGCTCACGCTATAGGACAAGAGACAGGGGTAAGCAAGGCAGGTGCAACTGAGGTTCCCCTGGAATAGCTGTAGGTGGGGCAACAGTAGTTTTGGAAGATCCTGGTCCCATGATGATGACAGTGATGGCTAATGATTGGAGCCGTGTCAGCTGACAAGGGCAATGTAGAGATGAACCTGACATGGCAAGAATAGATTTTAATGGTAATGTGTTTATTTTTGTGCATTTCAGGAAGACATGCATCCAACACTTTAAATCCATGATAACTCAAACCTTATCTTAGAATCTCAAGTAAATAAGCATATGGCTGGGATTATAATTATGACAAAAATTGTGTGAAACCCTGGGGCAGATGAAGGCTAAGTCAGAGTTAGTGCCTTCTGTGAGTCAAAGATGGTTGAAAGGGAAAGGGAAACCTGGGCAAGAGGCTAATAGGTCATTTGGGGTCATGACTAGAAAGTTATGGCTCACTACGAGCGACATTCAAGGGCAAATATGTTTTAATGGCATTAGGGAGAATACTGACCTGAGTTGTTATTTTATCAAGTGAAGCAAACAGATGCCTGTTAGAGGCTCTGTCTAGGTGTTTGTGAGAGAGTGCACCCCCAAACAGTTCCCCAGAACACCTCTCTACTCTAAAATGATGGTGATTAAAAAGAAAGAGAGATGTTTTGATAAAACAATCCAACGTTTTAAAAACTTGAAGTTTATTCTCCTAGTCTCTTTCTACCGCAGACTCCCCAAGGCACTTCCTAGCACCCTCCTGGGTTCTTCCCTGGCACCTTCCTGGGTTCTCCCAAAGACTCCAGGAGGATCAGAGACCACTCGTAAATGACTCTTCACCTCCTTTTTCTTTCCCCAAAGTCCTGCCTGCCCACTACTTGCCTGGGATGCCTCATCTTTCCTGGTCCCTTTTCACTGAAGATCTCGCAAGGCCCTGACTGTTTCCTGCCTGTGGTCCTTATGGTGCCCCCATGAGGCTCAAAGCTTGCATTTCTTTCTTCTGGTCCTTCTCTGCTCAGGACTCCCCAAAGGCCACCTACTACCTGCTAGAGACCATTCTGTCACCCCACAGAACCCAGAGCTTTCCAGAAATTGGTCCTGCCCCTCCTCTTTTAACCCCTTTCTCTGTACTATCCGAAGCTTTTTCTGTCAACAGATCAATAAGAATGGAAAATGGACAGATACTTTGCTCAGCCTGAACATGGAGCAGGATGGTTGCTGAGGGAGGGATTGGTCCTGCCTCAATTTGGTATGCCAGACTTTGTTGACTCCCCAAGGAAGGCCTACCTCCTCTGAGAAGTAGATGGGGAGTGGGAAGGGAGACGCAGGGGAGGGCAAGAGAAGAGGAGGGAGGGGGAACTGGGGTTGGTATGTAAAATGGAAAATAAATTTTTAAATAAAAATAAATAACAAAAATCCATAACTTAAAAACAAAAAAGGGGGAAAGTGATACACACATAGACACACACACAGGAATTTAATTTAGCTATAAAATTTCATATAAAAATGAAATTATGAAACTTACAAGTAAAAGATAGAACTGGAAACAATTATACTGAGTGATGTGCCCCAGATTTAAACAGGCAAATGCCGAGTGTTCTCAATCACATGCGGGTCTTAGCTTTTTATCTTTACATCTGCATGGTTAACTTGAAACCAGAAGACCAGAAAAGGGTCACCAGGGTGAGGATATGTATCAAGGGAGGATGGATATCAAAACATAGGTGATAAGAAAACAGAGAGAGGTGGTTTATTGGCAGTATACAGGGATAGGAGGCTGGAAGAGGCAAAAGGAAATGGGAGGGGAATTAACCTATCACTTAAGCAAAACAAATACTATGAGAATTAGAAGGGTGATAGCCTGTATGGGTAATTAATGCTGTGCCTAGTACTTAGGGCTTCTTAAACAAAAATACCAGTGCCAGATAGGGAGACCCTAAGAGTCAGTCAGGGAAGCCCTGGGGCTCCCAAACAAGACAGGCTCTTGTTATTCCTCTTGGTTGAAATTGTCATAGAGCAAATTTAATAAAAGATAAAAGAGAATTCTAAGAGACTTTGAAGTTATCAAGTATCAAGGAGAATGCAGAACAAGGTGGACATGCTTACTCATGGTTGGTAGGGGGGGTGTATAAACACATTAGGAAGCCCTCTGCCAGTATCCAATAAAGCCCAACTATTCCCATCCATTACTTTCTGAGGTGCCTACCTGGTGGAAATGCACACTTATGGTCACCATAGCTTTGGATGAAGAATTTCATAAGCAGCACAGTTCATAATAGCAATATCTAGAAACTAAGCAAATGTCCATCTAACAGAGAAGAGGTTTGTGTATTGTAGACCATTGTAGACCACAATCAAAGTGAATATGAATGCCAAGTCAAGATGAATCTCACCAATACCATGCTTACCCAATAAAGCCAGGCTTAGGAGGACTCATGAGAACTGGTAAGGACTCCACAAAGAATGGGTGCAACACACAGAGCCAAGGCGTTTGAACTAGGGATAGCTTCCAACCTTGGGGTAGAAGCTAGGAGAGGATATACGATGGAATTTTGGGAGAAGCATGAGATGTGTCCATCTGTTTATAAAAGTCCATCAAATGACACAGTGTCAATCTCTATGCTTTCCCATTGTGAGTGATTGTCCTCTGAGACAAGCAACTGCCATCTTTGGGACTTTACTTGTCCCTGCTTACAAAAGATCATTCAAGCTAGAGGAATGGGGAGGGTCATGAGACCTTCACCTAAGTATTCAGGTGCTCTCTACCACCTAGCGTTTACAGCTTCATTGTAATTGCATGCGAGACCAGGGAAGAGCTAGAGTGCTGTCTAGGGAAAGTTGGGGAGGAAAGGGTTGATCTGGCTTACACTTTCAAGTTACAGTCCATCACTGAAGGAAGTCAGGACAGGAACTCAAGCAGAGCAGGAACCTGGAAACAGGAACTGGTGCAGAGGCCATAGAGGGGAGCTGCTTACTGGCTTCCTTCCCATGGCTTGCTCAGCCTGCTTTCTTATAGAACCCAGGACCAGCAGCCCAGGGATGGCACCATCCACCATGGCCTGGGCACTCTCACATCAATCACTAATTTAAAAAAATATTCTATAGGTTTGCCTACACACTGAGCTATGGAGGTTCTTAGTTGAGGTTCCTTCCTCTCAGATGACTATATCCTGTGTCAAGGTCACATAAAACTAGTCAGCACAGGTACTACTAATGCCAGGCAGACTAGAGGAGGCAAAAATTCATCTTGGCTACTAGATCCTGTTGGCAAAGTGACTAGGGGAAAGCTCTCATCCCTGCTGGGTAAAGACTTTCTCAGTACACCCTGTGGGAGGAGGAGCACCCACATCCCTGTAAGCAATTCTTACCTATTCTCTATAAGGAAGTCCAATAAAGTCATTGGTTTCCTAGAGTGAGCTTTTGTGCAGTCCTGTCTTAGTCTTCGGAACCCTAGAAGGAACAAACATTGCTTGCAACTCCCCATGGGAAAGAATTTCAGCAACACCCATATGTACTATGGTTATGTAAGAGTTCAAAAACCAGGAATTAATAATTGTTAAATGTCTAGACTTGAGGCTGGAGAGATGGCTCAGTAATTGAGAGTATTTGTTGCTCATGGGTTCTGTCTCCAGCACCAACATGGTGAATGGCTCACAACCCTTTGTTAACGCCAGTTCTAGGTGACCTGATGCTCTCTTCTGGCCTCCATGGCTGCTGCACAAACTTGGTAGATTTGCTCATATGCTGGCAAAACACTCACAAAAAAATAAGATAAATAAATCTTTAAAAAATGTCTAGACTCATACTTTTGCATTATATTTAGCACTAATTTACATTAATACTTCTCCTGACTAGTAAAACTGCATTTTAGAAAATGAGAGAAGTGATATGTGGCCTGGAGGGGCCGCAGAGCTGGCAGTGACTTCCAGAGTCTAACCAGAGAACTGGGTGATGATGATGGGGTAGCTTTGTGTCTAATGTCACTTTGAGTTTGGGATTCCCTATGACCACAGCTGGGGATCAGGGTTCTGTGTGAGAGTTGGGGAGGGGCAAGAATACATTTCTGCATGCAATCACTGTCTTTCAGAAGACTTTCTGAAGGTCCTGCCAATGCACTATGGAGGGAGACAGTTTTAATTCACAACTGTTGTCTCCAAGGAGAAAACAAAAATAAACAAAAACTGGAGGCCAAATGTTTAATTGCTACTTTTCTTCTTGGCAGCTTCAGAAGCAGTGTGGGGACACTTGCTTCTTATAAGGAACCAAGAGTACATTCTCAGGAACATGAGTACACGACAGTGTTTGAGGTAGGTGAGCAGAGGACAAATACAGAGCAGGCTTCAGCTGGTATTGGGTTCCAGACTTTTCCTGGAGCACATGCCATGGGGCATCCTCTGCCCTATTGTCCAGAAGCTCACAACAGCCTGTAACTGGCTCCATGAAATGTTACACTGTCTTCTGGACTTCATAGGCGTTTATATGCATACGCATATACCCATACACAGAGACGACACACACAATTTGAAAATATTGAAAAGAAATGATATTGAATAAATTGTGAAAGAGCACGCCAATTACCTGCTCCTGTGGGGTGGGGGTGGGTCTCAGCAAACACCATAGGCTGCAGAGTAATGATCTACAGGATGTCAAGAAGGTAGTTAGGGTCAACACAGCCCAGTAGCCAATGTTGGTACACACTTTAGGAGTCTGACCCTAAGTAGTTTATTTTCAGCATACTTAAGCATAGCTCAATTTGGTGAAAATTTTCCTAGTGATAATTAACTCAGTCCCATGTGTATAACAAAACTTAAGAAATGACTACATCAAAACTCTTTGTAAAGCACATGTGACATCTTCCACAAGGATGGGCTCTATAGGTTAACTGGAAAAAAGTCAAGCTTATGATAAGGGTCTAGAAATGGATACATTGAGTCTCAGTCACACGGATAGCACAAAGGTCATAGTCTGTTAACATTGTCTGCTCCCAGCCTTCTGGGTGGAAAACAGGTTATATATACATCTCTCCCTTTGAAGAAACAACCTTATGTGTTTAACACTCCTAATTCCTCCACTGCTTATCTGTAAGCACAAAAACCTCCGTGCCTCTCACATGTTCTGTTTTTATCATTTAGTAGGAGGGAGATGTAGAGTCCGATGTTAACCTTCTAAAACGTATTCCCTCCTATGCAGATATTATTTCACTAACTGGATAAATATATGCAGAATTCTTTTCATTAAAATTGATATTATGAACTTAGAAAAGGGCTCTGACCTATCATCAATGTGTCAGCCAGGTGGTTTGTTAAAACTTCTATGTGGTGGCAGAGGGGGCAAGCTGAACCTAGAGGAAACTATCACCTGCCCAAAGACACAGAGAAAGGAGGGGTGCAACACTCAGAGCTGGAAAGAGATCACTGAGGAAGATCAAGACATGGGATACCTTATAAAGAGGTCACACATGCTGACTCAGCACAAGGTTACAAATGGTGTTCCTGTGAACTTCTCCACCTCATGCATGGGGAAGGTCATTCCTTCCCAACTGAGCTATTATGAAGATCAAATAAACCAGCGACTTTTTGACAAGAGAGAGAAAATTCTCGCCAACCACTATTTCTTTCAGGGAAGAGACCACATTTATTTGAAGGAAACAAAAGTCTCTAAAAAGCTACTTAGCAGCCCAGAAGTCAAGAGGAAGTGACTTTCTTGGGGGTTATTCTAGAAGCTCAGGAGCACACCCGAGGTCAAGTGGAAACACTTCAAAGACTTTGAGCATCAGTTGCGATGTAAAGAGTGAGAGACTGTGAACAATCTAGTTTCTAACAATACCAGGACAGATAAATACAATAAGAAAAATTATATGATATCATCTTCAAGGATGGTTTTTAAATAGTATCTGATGACATGGAAAATGCTAAGTAAATTAATATGAGATATGAATCTATGCATAGGAAATAAGAAGGAACATCATCAAATTATTCAAAGAGTTGTTGGCTTACAAATGGGCTTAAATGCTCTTTCACATAAAAATTGATAAACTGTAGAGCCCTGGGTTCCATACCCACTGGAAAAAATGCTTTAAAAATCTATACTTCTTAATGTGCTGTGTGAGATATAAACCTTTCAATCACATTAAATAAACAAGCTTGAAAGAAAAATACATACAATTTTCAACTACAGTAACCAACAATGAATGCAACAACTATTCCTGGGGTGACATGAACAAACAACCACTCACCCCAGATGGGGCATCAATGAAAAACCAAATTAATGATCTTAAAGTTTAGTGTGAAGCAAGGAGTTTGTTGGAATTTTTTCTCCTTCTCCTTCTTCTTCTTCTTCTTCTTCTTCTTCTTCTTCTTCTTCTTCTTCTTCTTCTTCTTCTTCTTCTTCTTCTTCTTCTTCTTCTTCTTCATATCCTTCTCCTTCTCCTCCTCCTCCTCCTCTTCCTCCTCCTCCTCCTCCTCCTCCTACTTCTTCTTCTTTTGAAGAAGGGTTTCACTATGTATTAACCCTGGCTGTCTTAGAATTTCATATGTAGACCAGATTGGCCTTGACCTCACAGAGCTTTGTACGTTTCTGCCTCCTGAGCATTAGGGTTAAACTTGTGTGCCACCATGCCTGACAGGAATAAGATTGAGATGTTACTTACAGGATTGTGGTTGACCCTCAAACAGTCTTATCCCAGCATTGACTTCACCATAGCTATGTAGATAGGGTCCTCTTTCAACTAATCTTCAACTTTCTATCTAATCTAGTGCCTCCTGTGACCTCAGATAGCTAGGCAAGATCACAAGCAACTGGAAGAGGGATAAAGTGGAGTGAGGAATCTCAGGTGTAGATCTAATGACCCTCCTGAACTCTCCTCCAATGAGGCAATCATCAACGGGCCTGACCTTGTTGAAGGGCACCTGTGGGTAATCACAGCTGCTCTGATAAAAATAGTAATGCCTGTTATGCTCTGAGGACAGTGTTACACAACACAGCAGCACCGACAACACTCTAAACTACCTACAGGTTTGACTGTAAAATTCCACTTCTTAAATTCGAACATTTTCAAGTAGTTCATTTGACTAGATTCCTTCAAGCTTTGTGATGAATTTTTCCATAGTGTACACCACATTGTTCTTGACATCATGTTCTCAAAAAACAATGCTTCTTCTTCTTCTTCTTCTTCTTCTTCTTCTTCTTCTTCTTCTTCTTCTTCTTCTTCTCTCTCTCTCTCTCTCTCACACACACACACACACACAAACACTCACACCTTCACCAGAAAGATGGTTATGGATGAATCTCAACCGTTTTGACAACTCTGGTACTTAATCTTTGCTGAGAACTTGACTGAGCTAGGAGATTGACAAAGCCTGCCACAGAGGATGTGAGGGCCTCTCTAAAGAGTGTTAGTTGAAGAGAGAAGATCTGCTGTGAATGTGATGGTACCATCCTGTAGTGGGTATTAAACAAGGGAAGAAACTAGTGAGCACAGGCAAGCCCTCTCTGCTTCTGGGAGGAAGCTACAAGCACAAACATGCTTCCTCTCCCTGCTTCTTGGCCGCAAGAAATGGGATGCTCTGCTCTGCCACACCCTCCCTGCCATGATGGACCGAAACTTCCAGACTCATGAGTGAAAACATATTTCCTCCCTTATTTTGTCACTGTCAGACATTCTGTAATCTTGTTCTGATTTTGTTTTTCAGGCTTGGGATGGAACCCCAGGCCTTGCACTTAGCAGGCTAGGGTTACATCGCTGAGCTTCATCCTCAGCACTTTTTTTTAAAAGACAAACTATGTAGATCAGCCTGTCTTAAATGTGCTACATTGCCCAGGTTGGCTATAACTCATGATCCTTGTGCTTCAGCCTCAGGATGAGTCTTAGAAAACTGAAAGTAAAATTAGAAAAGTTGTGCCACTTATGTCCCACTAACTGGATCTTGGATGGCTTGTTCCTGGTTATCTATTTGGAATGAAGCAATGAGGAAAATGTTATCATCTAAACCCAGACCTAGGCAGCTGGACCTATGCCTGCAGTTATCCAGACTCGGCCACAGGACGGGCTCTAATCATAGCAAAGCTGTCCCCTCCAGGAGCTCATCACAGAACCACATTTTCAGACTTTCCATCACCCATGTACCAGGCTGCCATACTCCCAGGATAACATCGTGATTCATCCAGCTCTGTGCACCTCCACAATAGGCCATTTATCTGAGCCTGGCCAGGTGGCTCGGGGAATGATGGCTAGAGAAAGGGCTCCATTGTTCGATAATAATTTACAACAGCCTGGGAAAATATTTTCTATCTTGTAAAATAATGTTCTGCATGAACAGAGACACACACACATCCTAGAAGAAGAAAGAAGAGAGAGAGAGAGACTTTTTACAGAAGCTAGTCCACATAGGAAATCAATTTCATCCATGTAGATGTGTAGTGACATTGAATTCCCCCATGACCATTTCCCGGACTCTGAAAGAACTTCCTGGTTAGGCTGAAAGCAGTTCTCCATCACCTTAGATGATGCCACAACAGATCTTGTGACACAACTTTGGATGTGCTACTGGTATCTCAAGGAAGTATCAAAAGGGGTGGGTGATAAAGAAGAAAGGGGGACCTAATACAAACAGACCCCACTTCCTACTTTCTAGCACCTTCCAGAAAGGCCATCAAATTCTGATATCAATGGGTTGATGTGCTTATGAAGCTGATGTCCTCAGATCACTTCAATAGCCAGGTAGGCACCACAATTTCAATATGCGAGCTTTGGAGTGATAGCCAAAACCCAACCTGCATCAAAAAGTGACACACAGAGAAATCACTGAGAGAGAGCAAAGCAAAGAAGCAGACTACTCAAACAGGTTGAGTTCATGAACTGACTACCACCTGCAAGGGCTCATTCCATTGGCGACATGATATTGAAAGCCCTGGGTACCATTGCATCTGAGAAGTGAGGGATCTAAATGGCACGTGATGGTAGGTGGTAGATTATGAGAAACTGAGGATGATGCCTCCGGAAATGTTGTGGGATGTACTTCAGATCTCTGAGAAGCATGGAAGCTACAGTTGTGTTACAGAGAGAGGATTTTCTAAGCGCTCTTTTGCCCTTGGGTCTGTTGAGTGTTCAGGATGGAGCATCCTTGTATGATAGAAAAGCTAAGAGTCATGGGTGTTTGCAGTAAGAAGTCTGGTTTACACAGAAATGATGAGTACTCCAGTGAAGGGGTAGGAGTTGGATCAAGAAGCACTTTAATAACTTTTTGGCCTATTCTTGGGCATGTAATACAGTGACACATTTAGGCTACAGGAAACTGGAAATCATTTTGCCTGTTCATCTTGTGGGTCTTTAATCAAGAAATACATTTTCTCCAAGAATCTTCAATGCATCCTGCCCCTCTGGCTTTTGTCCACCAGGAGAATGAAATGAAGTTGAAATCAGGATCCTTGGGTTCAATCAACTCATTCTTCCCCAGCCATGCTTCAGCTGAAAAGCAGAGAGTTACTGGGTCATTGTCCAGTGAGACAGCTGTCAAGTCCACTATGGGATAATACCCATCAGTCAAACTGAAAAAAAAAAAAGACTGTTTCAAAGGCTGGGATCTCTCAGGTGCAGATTCTGAAATAAAAGTTCAGTAGCAAATGGTTTTCTTGTAATATGAACCTGTTAACTTTTCATTATGGTTTTAGCTGTCTTGGACCATGGTTTCCTCTCTTTGTATCTTCTTGCGGTCATAGGTGGTAAAGCAGAGCATCATGGAACATGCAGTGAGGCCAAGCGTCTCATCTCATGGGAGACAGGCGGTGAAGAGTGAGACAGGAAGTCAGAGGACAAGAAACATATTCCAGGGACATGCCCAAGTGACCTACTTTCTTCATCCAGCCTTCCTCTTCAGTTTCTGCCTCCTTCCCATAATGCCATCAGAGTTTGACTCAAATAAACATTGGTACTTGATGAGGTTAGGGACCTCATGGTGCAATCCCTTTGGTAGGACTATCATATTCAAATAGAGCCCAATTCAAATGAGACTTTTGGCTAGACACTTCATATCGAACTGTCACTGGAAGTGACCCCTAAACATGGATAGGGGAGTGGGGTAGTGAAAGAAAATGCTATGTGGGCAGTGAGCTGGTTACTACTGTGGACAGCTGTGCTGGCTAATTTTATGTCAACTTGACATAAGCTAGAGTTATCTGAAGAAAGAGAACCTCCGTTGAGAAAATGCCTCCAAAAGATCTGGCTGTAGGGTGTTTTCTTCATCAGTGATTGATGGAGGAGGTGCCATCCCTGGGCTGGCAATCCTGTATTGCATAAGAAAGAGGTTGAGAAAGGCATGGGGAGCAAGTCAGTAAGCGTCACCCCTCCATGTTGTCTGCATCAGCTCCTGCCTCCAGGTTCCTGCCCCTGTTTGTGTTTCTATCCTGACTTCCTTCAATGATGATGATAAGATTGATATGGAAGTGTAAACCAAATAAACCCTTTACTCTTCAACTTGCTTTTTGGGAACGGTGTTCCATCACAGCAATAATAACGCTAACTAAAATAACAGCCAAGGCTTACTCTAATGAGGAGTTATGGGATATAATATGGAAAGCAGTGGGTGTAACTGCATCTTAAGAGGTTAGGAATTGAAAGTATTTTCCAAGTGTAAAGCAGTGGGAAGCTCTGAGATGGAGGGCAAAGGGACTGGGCAGGAGTGTGGACCAGCAATGGGAGTGTTTGCTCTAGGAGGCAAGCAGCTTGAATCAGAAGTGGTTTTGATTGTATCTTTGTCTTGGATTTGTTAATGTGTTGGGGCATTCCTGCTTATTTTAGAATCATTTCCCCATTCTTTTGGGAATGGTCCCTTTGACTATGTCTATGGTGTCACTGTTTCCGTGGCCTTAGTGAATCAATCCAGTGGTTGGCTTCTGCCCCTAGGCCAATCACTCAAATTTTCTTTTCCTTGAATCTGAAACACAAAGACTGGAGAATTAGAGTCACTACAAAGGAATCCCACAGGCATCCCATATTTTGACAACTGGGGCACAAAAGCTCTTGCTTTTTCCTACTGGTCGCTGTCCACATCCCATTCTTGTGACAGACTTCTGCTTTTTCTACTTTGTTTTCTATTACTTATTATTGGCACAGTGTTAAGAAGTTTTTGCTTTTGTCTTTGAGACAGGGTCTCACTTTGTAGTCCTAGCCCTAGTTGGCGTAGAACTTGGTATGTAGACCAGGCTGAGCCTGAACACACAGAAATCTGTCTGCGTCTGACTCCCAGGTGCTGAACTTGGAGGCATGTTCCATCACATCCTGCTTATGATGTATCAGGTACTCTCAACTAAAATATATTGAATACAGTAGTAGTGACCCAGGTTTTCATGTGTGTCAGATCAATGACTCATTGACTCAATGTCTATTCACCTCTGCCAGTGGGCACACACACTAGCAGAGAGAAATGTCTGTGCAAGGCAGGCGTTGTTGTAAAGCTGCAGGTGTGCTCAGCATTGGGGAAAAGAGGTATATCTATCTCATTGATCACAAGAGCACAAACATGTCTTCACATATTTAGTTAGATTTTAATGGGAACAAAGCCGTTAATCCTTAGCTCTGTAGAAAAAGGGAAATCTGTTTGTCTTTTCAAAAAATATGAGCATTTAAGCTGTGCTTTAAGTAATCCTTTGGACAGCAGGCACCCAGGCCTCAGTGTATTAAATGTTTTTCAATCATCTACCTTGTTCATTATAGAAAAGTAAATTTACTTAGCCACTAAATACCAAATGTTCACTTAGAAAACATTACGGAACGTGATCAAGAGATTTTCTTTCTTGTGAAATAATCGCCTCAAAGCTGAATAAACACCAAGTGCACATTTTCTAAGGAACATGAGCAAGGAGCCTTGACAACTGCAGATTTAAGTGTCTATGAAAATCCCTCTCTCCTTGAGAAGAAGTTGTAGCTTGCCCCTGCTTGTCTCTCACTCACATTGCCCTCGTGTGGGGAAATCCTGCAGCGGGGTGTGTGTCCAGACTTCTGTCAGGAGGGTGTAGTTTGAGCCTCTATGCTCATTTGATCAAGAATGGGACACACAAGAAATAGGAAGAGCTCTAAGTTGGAGGCAAGGAAATCTGGTATTTTTTTTTTTCCTGTCAGTCATTGTCTGGCTGTGTGAATGGGTGAGTCGTCCCAATACCTCAGTTTCCTCACTGTAAAAGGCTCATTGGGGGATTCTTTTACATTCCACTCTATGAATTAATAAATAAACTTATCTATAAGGGCTTTATAGTTGAGTCTTGTTAAGATTTGTCTATAATATTTTATTTCTTTTTAATAACAAAACAAGAATACGGATATTAGTAGTAGACTGTGCACTGCTGTCTAATTCACACGATGGTTTTAGGAGATGGGTACTAACATAATCCTGGGTTTGAAATCAGGAAACTGAGGCACATAATTGTGAAGTAACTTGCCTATAGTCCCACTGTAAAAAAGCAAATTAAAAAGTAAGTATTTATATCTAGAACATCTGGACTTGGCCAATATACTGTCCTTTGTCTCCCAATAATGAATAGCCAAAGAAACATGGCTATTGTGGATTCTCTTCAGTCTCTACCACTGAGCCACGTCCCAGCCTCTCACTGGGATATTTTAGGCTGGGGCTCTACCATTAGGCAATAGCTCTAACCTTCAAAATAGACCATATATTCTTAAACCATGGGTCACGGCCACATATGAAGTCACTGCAGGTAGAGGCTGTAAGCAAATTGACAACAATAAAAGACTGCTGAGTGTGCAAAGACAAAATTAATTAATTAAAATTAATTAAACATAGTGACTATGAGACCTTTCTGGTGGTACTGGCCCATGTTCTGTCACCTGACTACACTGCAGCCTTGGTTCTGAATTCACAACACCTTCGCCTGGGCCACCACACAAGGCAACACCAACAAATGGTGCCAGAAACACCATGACACAGAGCCTATTTATGTGTTAGGAGTTGTGTTTTCAGTCTACATACAAAGTTTTCTGCCTTACAGAAACATATTTTAACTACAGCACAAAAAAGGCTTAGAAGGTTTAGAAACCCATTATCCCTCAGCAAGGGTCAAAGTATACCTGGATTGTTTTATACTACAATGTTTGCTTAAAAATGCAGTGTGAGTTGCTGGTTTGAGCTTCCTTAAAAGTCATTGTGATGACTAATATTGGTTGTCAACGTCACTGTATATGGAATCAATGAAAACCCCACTGCTGGATACCCCCTGGGAGGGGCTTTCTTGATCAGATTACTTGAAGCAGGAAGATGTACTTGAAATCTGACCCATCCCTTCTGGCGGCGACTGACTTAAATGAACATGGAAAACCTGCTTTTAACTGCTTGCCCTCACTCTTCCTGGTGAGGCTGTCTATCCTGATCCTGGGGCATTCTTTCCCTTATGTTAGAAACTACTTCTGCAGGGTTTCAGTGTAGAATTAAGACCAGCAGCTCTCCAGAAACCCCACAGGCCTTCAGTGTCAGGTAGGGACTGCTGAGACATCTAGCCTCGTGGACTAAACCACTACTGGATCCTCAGTCTCTCTTCTGTAAGGCAGGCAATAGTCATTATTGAACCACCTAGACACATCTATAAGGTTTTTTATTATTCTCTCCCTCTCTCTCTCTCTCTCTCTCTCTCTCTCTCTCTCTCTCTCTCTCTCACACACACACACACACACACACACACACACATACTGTTCTCTAGAGCAGTAGTTCTCAACCTGTGAGAAACATACAGGATATCTTGCATATCAAATATTTACATTACTATTCATAACAGTAGCAAAATTAGAGTTACAAAGTAGCAATGAAATAATTTTATGGCTGGGGGTCACAACAACATGAGGAAGTGTATTGAAGGGTGATAGCATCAGGAAGGTTGAAAACCACCACTCTATCATACGCTGACTGATACAGTCATTAAATAAAGTTTTATCTGTCTAGAAAGACAAATACCATATGTACTCATTCATAAGTTGCTTTTAGACATAAAGCAAAGAAAACCAGCCTACAACTCACAGCCCTATAGAACCTAAACAACAATGAGGACACTAAGAGAGACATACATGGATCTAATCTACATGGGAAGTAGAAAAAGACAAGATCTCCTGAGTAACTTGGGAGCATGGGGACCATGGGAGAGGGTAAAAGAGGAGGGGAGAGGAAGGGAGGTGAACAGAGAAAAATGTATAGCTCAATAAAATCAATTTTAAAAATGAAATAAAATAAGATAAAATAAAATTTGGTCTGTGATTGGAACAAAATTTCCAATAATTGCTTAAATGGTCCTATGTTGTTGTTCCTGGCTGCTCAGCCCTGAAATAACCACACAGAAACTGTATTAATTAAATCACTGCTTGGCCTATTAGCTCTATCTTTTTATTGGCTAGCTCTTATATCTTAATTTAACCCATTTCTATTAATTTGTATATTGCCACATGGCTGTAACTTACTGACAGGGTTCCATCTGGTGTCTGTCTCTGATGGGGCTTCTCCTTGACTCTGCCTTCTTTCTCCCAGCATTCAGTTTATTTTCCCTACCTAACTCTGTTCTGCCCTGCTATACACCCAGCCAGATTCTTTATTCATCAACCAATAAAAGCAACACATAGACAGAAGGACCTCCCACACCAGCCCTAAATCTGCTTCTGCCACTTTGTCCTATGTATTTATGTGGGACAGTATTCTTGGTATTAATAAAATCACATAACAACTATGACAATTGTTGAAGGCACTCTAAGTTCTATCTATGCCCTGCAGCATCAAAGATTGAGACAATTTTAATTCTTCTTGTAAAAATTTAAACACATCTATCTTATTAGTATGCAAATCAGGTTTCATCTTTCAAAAACAGTAAAGTTATACACATTCCAAAGGAGTGTTTGAAAATAAGTTTTTGAAGCTGGTGAGATAGTTCAGCAGTTACGAGTACTGGATGCTCTTTCAGAGGACCCAGGTTTGATTCCTCACACCCGCATGGTGGCTCACAACCACCTTAATTCCAGTTAAAAGTGATCTGATGACATGTACCTTTCCTAGCTTCTCATATGTACATAGACATACATGTGAACAAAACAGCCATTCACGTAAGATAAATACTTTTTAAAATTTTTTGATGGTTTATTTAACTTTATTTTATGTGCATTGGTGTGAAGGTGTCAGATCCCCTGCAACTGGATCTTCCAGACAGTTGTGAGCTGCCATGTGGGTGCTGGGAATTGAACCTGGGTCCTCTGGAAGAGCAGTCAGTGCTCTTAACCACTGAGCCATCTCTCCAGCCCCGATAAATACTTTTTAAATAAAACATGAATTAATTAAAAATAGATGAATAAATTCCTTTATCATTCATTGTCAGTAAATGCTTTGTTGTGTACTTATTTTCTCTGATTCTCATACATATATGATTTACATATACATGAAATATTCTTGGGGAATAGGAGTCTCAGGGATTAAGAGGTCTGAAGTAGAGAGTAAAACATACTAAGTAAGCAACAAAGGCAAAATCAAAAGATATGTATTAGGACATTGAGTGTTCAACTTTTTAACTGAAACTAATGCAGGAAGGAATGTGACAAGTGAAGGACAGGATCCAGCAAAAACTCACTGCTTTCTCGAACCTCTTGCTTCTGCTTCATTTCCAGGGTTCTGTTTAGAGGCTCCACTCTAGCATGAGCTGTCACTTGTGTTTTTGATCTTAGCCATCCTGACAGGTGTAAGATGGAATCTCAAAGTATTTTTGATTTGGATTTCCCTGATGGCTAAGGATACTGAACATTTCTTTGTTTCTCAGACATTTGAGATTCCTCTGTTAAGAGTTCTCTGTTTAGATCTGTACCCTATTTTCTTAATTGGATTATTGAGTTTGTTGATGTCTAGTTTCTTGAATTCTTTATATATTTTGGATATTAACCCTCTGTCAGATATGGAGTCAGTGAAAAATCTATTTTCCATTCTGTACACTGCTGCTTTGTCCTATTGATGGTGTCCTTTGCCTTACATGAGGTCCCATTTATTAATTGTTGATCTTAGTGTGTGTGCTATTAACATTCTACTTAGGAAGTCATCCTCTGTGCCAATATGTCCAAGATTTTCTCTTCTATTAGATTCAGTGTATTTGGTTTTATCTTGAGGTCTTTGGCTCACTTGTACTTGAGATTTGTGAGGGTGATAGGTATGGTTCTATTTGAATTCTTCTACATGTTGACATCCAATTAGACCAGCATCATTTGTTGAATATGGGGAACAATGTGGAAATCTAGTGAAGTGGAAACCCCCTGGACTCTGTGTTACCTAGCAAAGTCTCCTAGTAATGGAGGATACAGAGCCCAAACTGGACATCTCCTATAACCAGGCAAGACTCCCAGAAATGGGACTGGAACATCAACCCTTCCACAAAATCTTTGACCTACCATCTATCCTGACTGCAAGATGTGCTGGGGTAATGAAGGCACAGATCTTGTGGGAGGGGCCAACCAATGACTGGTCCAACTTAATGCTCACACCACCATCATGAGAGGGGGCCTGTGCCTGACACTGCCTGGATGGCCAGGAATAAGAGGCAGGAAAGCCCAGAGACTCGGGGTAGAACCAAACATAACAGACAAAAAAAGTAATGTCAATTAAATAATTCTGAATGATATTCTGCTATACTCATAGATTGGTGCCTAGACCAATTATCATCAGAGAATCATCCAGCAACTGGAAGGTGCAAATGCAGAGACCCACAGCTGAACATTAGGCAGTGCCAGAGGAACCCTACAGAAGACATGGAAGAAGGGTTGTAGGAGTCAGAGGATTGAGAATACCACAAGAATGCATCCCACAGAATCAACCAATCAGGGCTGATAGGGGCTCACAGAGACTAAAATGACAAAAATGGATCCTGTATGTGTTGAGCTAGGTCCTCTACATATATGTTATGGTTATGTAGCTTGGTGTTCTTGTGAGACTCCCAACAGTGAAAATAGGGGGTATGTCTGACCCTTTTCCTGCTACTGGGTTGCCTGGTCCAGCCTTGATATGAAAGTTTCTGCATCGCCTTACTATATAACTTGTTATACAATGTTAGTCCTGGGAGAACTGCCATATTTCTGAAGGGAACTTGAGGAAGAATGGATTTGGGGAGAGGAAAGGTGGGGGAGGGGCTTACAGGAGTGGAGAGAGGGGAAACTGTGGTTGGGCTGTAATATATGAGAGAAGAATTTTAAAAAGGAAAAGAAAGAGAAAAAGATTGAATTTGCATTGTATTTAGCAAGCATAATACAACTCACAGCCTGGCTACTAACATTCAATAAGAGAACAAAAGAACTGTATGTTAAATTAATTCCCAACTACATATTCTTTTAATCTGCCTTCCATTTGGTGGAGGAGAGTATCATTTTTTATAATTTCTTCATGAGAACTAGGCAACTGAGATTGTGCCCTACTATGAAGAATTGAGGTTGTAACTGAGGACCTCAAAGGCCACTGTGAAGACTACAGGAGGATGTCCATGGCTACTAGTGTGTGCCACAGCTCAAACACTGCTCTAGGTGTTGTGTGCAGCCATGTGTGCATGTGCATGCCACGTCACAAGTGTTCCTCTACCGTGTGTATCTAGAATGTGTGTTCCTAGGCATGTTCCCGTAAAGCCCTGTGCACCCGTGTGCATGTGTACCTGAGCTGTGTTTCCAGCTTATGTGTTCCCAGTCCATGTATACCCTCATTGCAAGTGCCCCCAGACTGTGTGTCCCCGGGCCATACACCAGTGCACATATTCCTGGGCTGTGTGTGCCAGGCCCCACATACCAGCATCAGCATGTCTTTTGCAGAAGGCTTTCTCTTAGTGCCAGCGAGCAGAAATGGCTTATTTGTCCCCTGATGGCCCATATTGTGGAAAAGCAGCCTCACTCTCCATTAGTGGGCCAGGCAGCAAAGTCAGGCATTGCTTTTGAAAAACAAACTGTGCAGCAACAAAGACTTTTGGAATGAAACCTCCGAGCCTTCCTTCTCAGTGCCTCTCATGGCTCTGCTAATTTCTGTTATTCTCAGAGGGGAGACTCAGCAACTAGGATGTGAACTGGGAGCCCCAGAAAAATGACTGTTTTGCAGGTCATTGTACATGGTGTCTCCATTCAATTTCTCCCCTATGAGAGGAACACTACAGATTGCATAATGCATGAAAAACAGAGGTCTATTTCATTGATGTTTTAGAAGCTGGGGAGACAACCGTAGGGCCCATTTCTGGCAAAGGCCTCCTTGTGGCATCACGCCATGGGGGACGTGCTGCCGTTCCTACCACAAATCCATTTCTGAGAGAACTAACACACTCCTATTGCAATGGAGTTATGAAAGAGAGGTAGCGGGACATGGGTAGATGTAAATAAAAAGCAAAAGGGCTTCCTGAGATGGTGGCTTCTTCTTCACAGAACACATTTCAAGGGGAGATGGTGGGAAGGCACAGGGTAGGTATGTAGACAGAACCAAAGGGGTGAGGGAGGGCCCTGGGAGTCTGTAAAGTATCTAATAAAGAAGTTCACTTGGTGTATCCCCAGGCTTAGGGTCCCTCCCATCCTGAGGGACAAAGCTGTCTTTCTGATTTCTCCACAACTCTGTTTGCTTCTTCTGGATGTTCAATTCTTTGTTCGTCCCAAGAACCAAACTTGGCAATCACCTAAATGACTATTAGCACCCCCATTACAAGTACCAATATATTTATGACAGCAGATTCCTTATGACTTAATCACATTGTATGTGTGTGTGTGTGTGTGTGTGTGTTGCAGAAATTTAACCCCAGGAACACACCTCTCAAGCAAAAACTCTTCCATTGAGCTGTATCCCTACTCTCATTGGTGGATTCTAGAAAAATATTCTACCACCCACCTCTCTTTTAATTTTTTATTTTAAGACAAGGTCTCACTAAGTCACCCAGGCTAAACGTGAACTTGTGGTCTTTCTGTCTCAGCTTCCTGGAGAGCTGGGATGATAGGTCTAGACACCATGACTGTCTTAATCACATCTTCAAGTTCCAATCTCCTAACTCTGTTGCAGCGGGCATTAGGTCTCCAACAGCTGAGCACAGGGGACACATTCAAATCATAGCACCAGGTGGGGTACCATGATGTAAGGTCAGGAATTCTGTCTCCTCTGTCATCAATCCATAGAACTTTGTTGAGTTACTCACCCTGCCACCAATCATGAAGAAGGCAGAAATGCTCATCCAGGGGAGACCAGATGTTCAGCTCAGTTACTCCTTGTGGGCCAGAGTCTCTGCAAAGCAACGGTGACACACAGTGAGAAAGATAAACAGGACCCTCTCCACAGGAACTTCACTGCTCAGCAGGAGAGAGGCACTGAAATAGTAATGGAGCTATGATCATGGAATCAGAAAGTGTGGCCAACGTTTGAAGCAAAAGTTTCAAGGCCCACCAGAGCTTGTCCCTGGCTGTGGGTAGGGTGGGGCTACAATGAAGTGTGGCTGCTAGGGTGAGAAGGATGGCTCACTGGATAAAGTGATTTGATTTGCAAGGGCGAGGGTCTGAGTTGCATTTCAAGAATTCACATAGGAATGGCAGGTCACACGCTGGTAATCACAGCTGTGGAGAAGTTAAACCAGAAAGATCCCTGGAACTGATGGGGCCAGCCGGTCGAGATTGACTTTGGGCCAGTGAGAAACCGGTTGCAACTTAAAAGATGTGAGCAGCGTTCCTGAGGTTGATGTCTACGGCTGTCCTCCACCTCCATGTGCACATGCAAACATATACGTGTGCTTGCCACACTCAGGCTTCGACACACACACACACACACACACACACACACACACACACACACACACACGAGGTGGGGAGGGGGAGGTCTGACTGAAGGAGAAACTAGAAGCATAGCAAAGTGTCCTTCCAAGTTCAAATATTGACCTAGCCACTTACACTACCCAAAATGCTTGTATTTTCTCTTCTTTATTGATGAGGGCTAAAGCAATAACTTCCCGATTCCCAGCTTACTGTGCGCATGATTGACTTAGGAGTCTCATATATTGAAGCTACAGAAGTGCTTTCTGAGTGCAGAACCATTATGCAGAAGCCTGAATGGTGAGCTAGAACTAGCAAAAGAAAGAGTGAAGAAGACATTTCTAGTCTGAGAGAATGAAACACAAAAATTATAAAGCTTGGATGGAGGTAGCCTGCTGGAGCCTGGAGAGAAGCATTCAAGGGCAGAATGGTGCAGAAGCATGGGTTTCAGGTCACCAAGGACAGTCCAGCACATTTCAAGTGCAATGTGGAAGCTCCTGAAGGGGAGACACAGAAGGCATGACCAGAGTCGCAGATTAAAGATGCACCAGAGGATGAGCCCAGGGTTCAAACTCTTTCTGCCCATGAATCTTTTATACCTGAGAACTGTTTACAGGACCGTGATATATAGGAACGTAAAACAGGCATACAAATCAAACATTTACTCTCAATGACTCATAAAAATGTATTTTCAAACAACTCGTTGGTACACATATCATTTTAGCAGTTATTAAAGATGAAAGTACTTTTCTACACTACTGGGATGGGTGTGCTTTGGTTATCTTTACATAAAGAACTAAATCTTGGCTGAATATTTGATACTACAGGGTGCAGAGACTCTGAAACATTTTCTATAGCTTATCAGTGCTTTGGTTGTATAATTGTCAGAGCTGAGAACATCAGTTCATGTAAATATCACACACACACACACACACACACACACACACACACACACACACACATATATATATATATATACATAAAATTCAGGGTCATTTTAGAAATTGTTGGAAATCTGTTCCAATCCTAGCTTCATACAATGATTTAAAAAACAAAACAAACAAAAACAACCCTCAAGTCAAGCAGCACAAACACTGATTATTTTTTTAAGCTGAGCCTTCTGATACGACACAATCAAAAGTTATGCTAATTTATCCTTATCTACAGAGTAATAGGAGTAGGATTAGAAACTTGTTTTCTACAATTAAATTATTTGTGTTTTAGGGCTAGAGAGATGGCTCAGCCATTGAAAGAATCTGCTGTTCTTACAGAGGACCCAGGTTCGGTTCACAGTAACCGCACAATGGTTGACAGCCATATGTTAACTGCAGTCTCAGGACTGCATGGGTGTATGGCCTTCTAGCCTCCATGGATTCTGCATGCATGAAGGCAAAACAGAAAAGACACTCATACACATAAAAGAAAAACTTAAGTTCTTATGTTTCCATAAAAGCAGAAAGCTTTGTATGTATAGTGAAAACACCACCATTCCCTAACATAAAACAGTCTCAATTCTGACCTGAGGTGATTCAGACAGCATTCATTGGCATCACCACATGACTGTATGCACAGTGCAAGGTTTGTATGTTGAGTGTTCAGGACCAATGCTACAGTGATATTAGGCTGTGTAGCACAAGCTAATGCTATTAGGAAAGTCTTGGATTTACCATGCATTTGGTTTTCAGTTACCATGTGGTCACCCCATATTCAGAGACCTCTCAGTGTTAGCAAACTCTTGAGACTCACCCACACCCCCGTATTCAGTTATTTGGTTGTGTAGGTCACCATGGAGGAGCTGTGATACAGCTTATTGGTTCTGTTCTATCAGCCCCTTGAATCCACCATAGGCCTTCTCAGGGCATCATTTTCCACAAAGATGGGGCAGATACAATATGTTGTCATCATGTGTTTCAGGGACCAGAAGCCTAGGTGAGAAGAATGATTTTGTTCAGAACCCATGTGACTTGCTACTTGAGTGTAAGAATGGGATAAAGGATTATCATCATCATCATCACCACCACCACCACCACCATCATCATCACAAAGGAATACAGGTTCTGTCAAAAAAAAAAAAACCCAAGAGTGAGATGCTTGGACTTATTTAAATGAACCCGAAGGCCCACAACTCACCAATGTACAGAGGATTAGAGACTATATACTGTTCAGACCTAAATGGAACACCTATATTGCACACCTCTTCCCAAGGCTCAAGGATCAGGGTAGAAGAGGGGTGAAAAAAACTCTAAAAGCCAGCATCAATGCCTGGCCATACGGAAATAAGTCCCTGTGGTCACAACAGTACAGCTGCATGGATGAACTCAGAGCAGTGTGGCGGCACACACAAACTTTCTTCAAGCTCAAACCGGAACAAACCACAGCATGGACAGAGAAGGTGAGCCTGAGGTTCCACTGCTGTTGGTAATTGATAGCTCCTGGGAGACAGTGAATCAGTTTTCTTTAAGAATGCAGCCCCAGATATATTAACCGCATCCCAGTGGAAGGCCATACATCCATGAATATATGGACAGCATAAATTGTACTGAATGTGTGAAATAAAAAAAAGAAGACACAAAATTGGGTGTGTAGGGTGTAAGGGGCTCAATCTGTGAGGAATTGGGCCAAACTCTTTATACAAATTTCTTAAAGAACTGGTTTGAAAAAAAAAAAGGGAAACAAATAAGTTTACTTGTCTAACGTAAATTTGGCAGAGAAGTGTTTTCATGAAGGTATCAGCAAGAGGTAGACTTTGAAAATTAATTTGTGACCCCAGAATACCTGTGATTTTTCTGGAAATCCAAGGTGCAGTCATCTCCTAGCTCCTGGTATTTTAATCTCAGTTCTTTGTGATGTCAGATGGAGCGGGCCTAGCACGAAGATATTTTAAATTGGATTGGCCGGACCTGAGACACATTTTTCTAAAGCATCATGAGTTTGGTGGTCCATTTTCTAAGCTACCACATGTTAGGTGATGATAAATGTGGGGGAGGGGGAGACACTCAGGATGGTTGGGCTACTGTCAAGTCAAACCATGCATTTATTTCACTTGGACACATATTTTGGCTTGTGACCTTTCCTAGCAACTGACATGGAGTAATTTATAAGAGTTAAAGCTAAAGTTCAAATTATATTTGAATGTTCATCACTTTTCTACTGACCAGTTATTCTCAGGCACTAAAGATACATTGCCTTCCTGGCTTTGATTAAATCTCTCATGCAAGGGACCCTAGAGAATGGCACAACCAAGGGCCAGTGGTACTCTGAACAGTGTGGCCGTGCCTGAGGAGATGCTGCTCAGGATGAAGGTTCCTTGCTCTACAGCTTTATAGAGGCATGCATTATGGCCCCCACACTCTTCAGCCTGCTCCTCTCTTCTGTTCATATGACATCCAACACACAAATATGAAGGCATATTTATATAAAATACTTCATTAGAAAAAGTTCAGCTTCTTTTTAAATATATATTTTATTAATTCTTTGAGAATTGTGTATAGCATGCTTTGATCATCTTGTTCATCAATCTTTTTAAAAGAATTAATTTTAGGGCAACTAAATTTGGCAGTTCATGCCTGCAGTTGGGGCAGCTGGATTTAGCAGTGTTTGCCAATAATCCTGGTACCCATTAGGCTGAGGCAGGAAGATGACAAGTTTGAGGTCTGTGTAAGCCATAGAGTAAGACTCTGATGAGAGAGAAAGAGAGACAGAGAACAAACAGACAGAAAGACAGTTTAGGTCACAAGTCCTAATACTTAACATTTCATTGTGATTATAATTAGAGGGTTTTGATATAGTCAAAATTGAAGATGGGGTTAATATGACTTCAAATATATTGTGGTTTGCCAAAGTCCCTGTTCTGCTTAGATTTTTTAATCATCTTGACACAAGCTAGAGTTATCTGGGAAGAGGAACCTCAACTAAGATAACGCCTCCTAATTGCCCGTAGGACATTTACTTGACTAATGATTTTCGTGGATGGCCCAGCTCACTGGGTAGGGCTGCCCTTGGGCAAGTGGCCCTGTGTGGTATAAGTGATTAGACTAAATAAACCACAGGGAGCAAACCAGCAAGCAGCTCTCCTCCAAGGCCTCTGCCTTAGCTACTGCTTCCAGATTCCTGCCCTGACTTCCCTCAGTGATGATCCTGGAAGTATATGTTAACTAACCCTTTCCTCCCCAAACTAACTTTGGTCGTGATCACAGCTATACAGATGAAAACCAGGAGAGTCAGTCCCCCATTGTACCAGCTGCTGATAGCTGTCTAACCACACTAGTGACGAACATTATACAATTTGAAACAGTCATAGCTTAGTGTCTATAGGCCCTGATGCCTTAGCCACAGGGTTGTTATCTTATTAAGTAGTATAGTAGGCCAAGTAAACTGTAGCTGTGGCTCACACAAGAGCCACATGGACCATGAAGGGTAGAAAAGAAAACTGGAAATAATTTAATATTTATGGAGTCATTACTGTCCAATAAATAGTCTTCTATGCATTTGTGGACATTATTTCATCTAAGCACAGCATCATTTGTATGAGGAGAGCATTCTTGTCATCTCATTTCCTAGATGAACGAATTGAGACAAAGAGGTCCTGTCACTTACCTAAGTCAGAGTGCTGTGGGTGACTGAGCAAAGGAGACTCCCCAGCTCATCCTCACAAATATGAATTATGAGTGTGTGTGGTGCGTCAAAGCTTGATGTCTATTTTCTCAGATTTTAGATAAATCCATCCCCCATGATAAGCAGCTCCTGTGGTCTCTGGATAGGCTGCTTTCTCTTCCCTCTGCCTAACCCTGCGGATACCTGTAATAACAGGCAGGGATTGCCTTGGTTACTGTTGCATTGCTGTGATAAACACCATGGCCAAGGAAGCTCACTAACCAAAGCATTTAATTGGGTTTACAGTTTCAGAGAGTTACTGAAGCAATTACCTTTATTGCTCTATTGTTAAATAAAACTCAAGAGTCAGATATTGGGGTAAAAACCTGAGAGGCATCATCTGATCCTTCCTCTCCATGTTTCCCAGATCGAATCTTTCTATGACCCTTCCTAGTTCTTCTCAGGTCCCTCTGTCCTAATGTGGGTCTAACAAAAACTCTGTGGTTAATTCTGGTCAGCTGAATGTTGACGTCACCCTCTGATTTAAGGTTTAACTTTACTGTCAGTCTCGGAGCATCAGTGTGAACAAATCTCCCACAACAGGTCTGTGATGCCGGAGCGGAGTAAAGGCATGGCAGCAGGAACAGCTGAGATCTCACATCTCAAGCAGCAAGGAAGGGGAAGACAGAGACAGCACTGGGAGTTGTAAAAGTCTTTTGAAACCACAAAGTCCCCTTTCCCATGACACATTTCCTCTGAATCCTTCTCAAATAATCACACCAACTCTGGATCAAGTATTCAAACATATGAGCCTATAAGGGCCATTCTTATCCGAACCATCACAACTCCCCAGATTAGAGTGGGCTTTCTGTCCCCAAATCCCCAGTCTCCAGGCAGCATATATGAGAAGGTACTGTGCTCACTCTCACTGCTTGTGGGTACTGACTGCTTTTGCACCGTCTCCAAAGTGAAGGCAGACGGAAGAGCTCGGGCTCTGCCGTTTCTTTTATATGTCCTTGGAAAGAAGTTTTATTCTTTCTGAATTTCTGACTCCTTGTCCAACAGATGGAACTATGTATGGTTCTACTGTGCGATATGCATCCTGTAAAACTCAGTGGCTCACAATCCCAAACATTAACATCTCACTGCGGACATGCCAGCACGGCTGACTTGGCTCCAGAGCGAAGTTTCAGATTTCAGGATAGCTATGTCCTACAGGTCTTGTCATTCTGGGGCCGGTGACTAATGCCTTCTTCCTGAGAAAGTGTGGTATCAGAAAGAGATAAAGAAAAATGGCATAAACACATACAGCCAAGCAAGTTATGGCCATGGCCAAAAGTAGCAAGGTGTACACATATATCTTGGCTTCCATAACAGTAAAAACATGGAAGAAAAAGTTAGAAAAAAATCATTACCTAGAGAAAAATAGTGTTCTTCTTTGTTTGTTTGTTTGCTTAGTTTTGGTTTTTGATTTTTCGAGACAGGGTTTCTCTGTAGCTTTGGAGCCTGTCCTGGAACACTGTAGACCAGGCTGACCTTGAACTCATAAAGATCCGCCTGCTTCTGCCTCCTGAGTACTGGGATTATAGACTTGTGCTACCACCGCCCGGCAACAGTGTTCTTCTTATACAGTTGTATAAAATCACACAGAAGAAAATGGTTAGTTTACTGTCCCCCACATAGTAAGGGTTTCAAAAAAAAGCAAAGAATGCATATTATTTTAATATTCTCCCTCCGACAACAGAAAGAGCAGGCACCATCTGCACCAGCCTACTGAGAGCATCAGCTTTGCTTATTGGAAGGAGCAGAAGGCACAGATGATGAAGCCTGTCTCCGACTTTGCATAAACAATCAAATAGCTTCTAATAGCTTCTTCTTTCAACACATTACTTTTGAAAGCTTCCAGGAGGCATTTTAAGGAAATTATCAAAGGTGTAAGAATATTTCATCAATGAATTCTCATAGAGAAAAAAGCAATACTGTAATATGTCCAGAAATAGAGTATTTCAATACAAACAGGGATGGGGCAGGAAGTCTTTATGGCACTAGCTTTTAATTGCACCTTTCTAAAAATATCTAATTAAAGAGGAACCTGTACCTAACACAATGCCAAATGAATAAATTAAAATATAGGAATTTACAATGTAATAAGTTTGGAAAATGTTGACATCTGTATCATTTTTAAACTATCTGATAGAAGTTTATCAAATGCTAACCCTGGGTTGATGGAGGATGGGCCAATGCTTTGTAGTCTTTGTGCTAATATTCCTTATTCTTTTATTTCTGACCTTTCCAAATTTCCTATAGGAAAAAAGTAGAGTGTTTTTAACCTAATGTCTGTTGCCCCAACCACAGATCTTCACAGAGAATCAAGCAAACGAACATTCCCTGAGAGCATCTGGACCCCTTCTGCCTTAGTGGACTGGCAGCTCTCTTTCCACTCTCCGATGATCCACAATCCCTGTGAGTGGCATCTACCTCTACTATATGAATCAATGGCTCTTTCTGAAAAATGCCAAGGTCCTACCAGCACTGCTGATGGTCTTATTAAGAGATTTCTGGACTTGTTCTCAAGGTCTGAGAAATGGAAGGGAGATCTCCACGGAGGTGTCCCTTTCCTATTTACATTGATTCTTTGGTCATGGGGCTGGATGCTTACATCAGAGAGATCATCAGCCTTCAGTCACCTTCAGAAATCAGTCCAATGGATTGCCTCAGCCCTAGATCCTGGAGACCATGTCCTGGGGTTCCAGATCACTCGAGCCCTGTTCTGAAGAGAACACAACCCAGTGGCCATATCCAGCAAATGATGGTTTCTGTTCCTAGGATCTAACTCAACTACAAGACTGCCAGGTGGTATTTCTGATCAAAGACTCCCCTTCCTTCATTGCTAGTTCTCTCCACCAGCCTGTACTGGGTGATTTGTCCGAGTATCAGACGCGTCTGTCTATGCAGGATGGTTTTCCTTTACAATCTCCAAATTGATGTGAACAAATCAGCTCAAGTCCCTTTTTCTGGTCCAAGACCTCATGCACCATGCTTCTTCCTGCCGGACATTTTCCCTAGTGAGCTATAAATTGCTTTTATAATAGACAAGCTGACAAAGTCTCAGCCATGGAGATTCAGGCAATCGTCAGCCTTCCACTGCCAAAAATATTTATTGTTATTTCCTCAAAGAGCTACTATTTAATGCCTATCACTTACTTTTTTCTTACAGATATCAAGACTGTGTTGGTTGCAAGCACTTTAGATGAACTATGAGAGCTTGTTCTTCAGAGAACACCATTGTTAAAGACAGCCATGCAGGAGGAAGTTCTACAGTGAGGTCCCTCCTGCAGTGAGGTCCTCCTAAGGGACCTCCACTAGTCGCTGCCCGAGCTGTGATGCATCATGAGAGAACCAAGTGTTCTGCTCTCAGATAACCCTACTGGAGCTCAGTGGAATACAGTGGTCCCATCCAGCATGCACATCTCCAGAACACAAGTGTAAAGGACCAAATCCCACAGATGTCTCCACATACTTCTTGCATGTATGTTGCCTGGCATGTATGTAGCTGTCGATGTGGATTGTCATAGTCTGGCTCTTGAAATCTCATGGAAACTGACTTTCCCCACAGAGAAGCATGAACAGGACTTTCCAGATATTTCTAGAAAATTCCCTTTTAAAAACGTATTGACTCAGGAGTTGAAAATACGGCGAAGTGCTTGAGTATTTGCCTAGAGTTGTGTAAAATCTACTAGTAAGCAGTTGGGGTGAGGTCTGTCCAGTGGTAGAACACTTGCCTAGACTCCCCGAAAGAGGAGCTGGAGTATAATTCAGAGCTATAACCCCTGCCTAAAATCACCCCAGTGAAGAGCTGGGGGTGTGGCTTAATAGTGAAGTAGCTAAATAACATGCCCAAGACCGTGGGTACCATCTTTATCACTACCAAATATATGAAATACAAAAATATGAATTAAATCCTTTCAAAATTGTCTACACATGAACCAAGCACATACATCTCTGTTTATATGTTTTGTTTATGTGTTCTGATACATCCCTTTGCCATTTTTCTCCTTTTTGTGACCATATGTATCTGTTTCTTTCGTATGCCTGTGACCAAAATATTTGAAGGAAGCAAATGTAAAGGATAAGACACGTATTTTGGCCCATGGTTTTTCAAAGGATTCACAAATGGTCACTTGGTTTCACGTTTCTGGCCTATGATGAAACAGAATGTCAGGGCAGTGGGAACGTATGGCAGAGGCTCCCACTTCATGCCCAACAGGAAGTAGAGTAGAACAACAGCAGGAAAAGTCAAAGTGCAGCCTGAAGAATATACCGTCACATCCACCATCTCCCAGCAGTGTCTTTAATTATGACTCATCAGCACATGAATCCATTCATAAAGATAACTCTCAGGAACCAGTCACCTCCCAAGAGACCATCACATAAGAACAAGTCCTCAACCTATGAGCTTGTGTGAGACATTGCATGTTCAAACAATAACACTAACACCGTATGCCCCCAAATAAATACATAAGTAAGTTCCAGGAAGGCCTGCAGCTTGGTGTATAGCTCAAGCTGGCATAGAACCCTTGATCCTCCCACCCCCACCTCCAAAGTGTTGGGATTTCAAGCATGCACCACCGTGGCTGGCTGGAAAAAGTGGGTCTTTTCTAAGGCTCAAGAGTTTCACGTAGAACACCTGTGATGTGAAAATCGCTGCCGTCTTTCTACACAGCCTTACACACCCTGCATTTGGTGCTCCAGCCCCATTCACAGTGAACCTGCACAACATATCATGTGCCCTCTTCATAAGAAGGAACATAGCCTCTAGGTATTTTCCCTCTGTTCAAGGCTAAGGCTCCATCCAGGGTCAGACGGAGCCCAGACCAGGGAGCAGCCGCAGCGAGCTGCCAGTCCTGAGTGCTGTGCCACAGTAGAACTCATTCCACATGCTCAGCCCACCTTTATTTTAGCAAATAGTACAAGGGGGTATTTAAAAAATTAAGTACTTATTTAGGATTGTCCTCTATGTGCTCTGCTGGGAAAACTCATTTGAATAGTATTTGAGGAGAGCTGTTTACCAGGTGAAAACATTTAGTTGAGACTGGAGGAACCTCCAACAGCAAGCAGTGAGTGGGGATCCCAGCACTGGTGTCTGCCCTTGTCTACGTTTGACTCAGATGTCCTTCTAGGGAATACAGGCATTCTTGTAGAGATCTGCCACAGACATCAGTGCTTCAGTCAGGACCAAGAGAAAAAGGTGCTGTGGTCGGTGTCGATGCTTTCTTGCAGGGCTGGCCATGGAACATGTGCTGTTTGAATGAATCCCCCACAGGATTGTGTATTTGAACCCTTGATTCCCAGTTGGTGGTGCTGTTTGGCAAGGTTATGGCACACTTAGGAGGCAGAACCTTCATGAAGGAAGGATGTCACTAAGGGTGGGTTTTATGACCTGGACCCTCTTTCTGTTATCTCTGCTTCCTGTCTGCAGATGAATGTGACCAGTCAACTTCTCACGCCTACCGCCATGCCTTTCCTGTCTATTGCCATACATTCTCCACCAAGATGGACTCTATTTCCCTGAAAGAGAAGCCAGAATAAACTTTCATCTTTAAGTTGCTTTTGTTGGGCTATCACACCAACAGAAAAATAACTAATATAGACCCTTAGGCTCAGGGATGCACTCCCTATAGCCCCTCACTGGGGGATTCTAGCTAATTGTTGTACCATTAAGCCACACCCTACAGTATCAGTGGTTTTCAGGAGGCTAGGTAAAACATCTTTTGCTTTCTGGAAAAATTATTAGCTGACCCTCAGCTTGTATCCCTCAGAGTCCCTTTGGACCAGGTTCCTGATTCTTGTCACCAGGGATGTGAGACAGCAAAAGACAGAAGGATCTTAGCCATCCCTCTTCAACTACCATAGGACAAAGGTCTGGCATTCCTGACTCCTTGGGCAGCAGGACACCAGGTTATCTGCTGTTCACCAGAGCTCACCAGGAGTATGGGTTGATAATTTCAAAATCTCCACATGCCAAGCCTGGAGGCCTAGCCATTCTCATTGGTTCTTTACATCCTTCCTGTTACCAGACTTTCATGAAGATGTTCACCATGTTCCCATGCCCCCAGTATCCAGAGTTGGCTGGATCTCAGTTCAATTATAGTCTCTGCATATGTTTCTCACATCCCAGAGCTCCACTTCCATCAGGTCTACCTCTGACTCTGGGCTCCAGACAGAATCTGATACCAGTTGGTTTAGTTTGCAGTTCTCAGGTTGATGGATACAGATTCCAAAATGTGGGCATCACCAGAAGAACATCTGGCCAAGAGTCACCGTCTGTGTACACACAGCTTTGGAGACATCATGCAAAACCAGTAAGACACAGACACAATTTCTCTCCCCATGACTCTGCCCACTAATCCATGATACTTGTTGACCTTCCACACTCTCTGATGCAGACCATAAATAAAAACAGTCACTCAGCCAGCAGTGACTTAAAGGAAGCTGGAGTCCTGTGACCTGGGACCCTGTGTGCATTATAATGAGGGAGGCTGGGGTCCTGTGAGCTGAGATTCTCTTCCTACCAGTGGCCAAAATGAGTGGCCAAAGGGAAAATTCATTTTCATTCATAGCCAAGACCTATTAAAGCAACACAACTTATTTTCAGAAGCCGTGTAATTTCTGTTCACAATGTAGTCATCAGCTTCCCGTTCCCTCCCCTTGGCTCGTGCTGGCTGTTGAATCAATTTGAGCACAGACTTCCCTGGAGTTTACACTGAGCTCCACTGACCTTTCCTTAAAGGTACTTTGTGCAAATAGATCTCTCACCTCCTCTGAAGCAGCCTTCCTCCCTGCATCCCACCTGCAGAGTCCCTTTCCGCTCCTTAAAGAGGCAGGTGCATTCAAAATCAGTCTCCGATGACCATGTCTAGTCAGATTACATTTGGATAGCAGAGCCTCAGTTTCCCTTCACTATCAAGGGTGAGGAGCTCATCGGAATGAGCACTATAGGGACTTATATTTATACTGAACATACAGACCAGAATTTTCCTTGTATGTATTCCTGTATATCAAATAATGAACTTGAGCAATGCAGACCGAACATCCTGGCTTTTGTTCCCTCTTTTCAACACTGTTATATTCAAATGTCTTTAGGAATCATTGGTGTGTGTGGATGAGTCTAACAACTGGGCTAAGTCAGTGTAGGCAGAAGAAGCAGAGCCCAGTGTGAAGACTGCCTGTTTATGTACTTGATCATTTATTTAAGATTTTTTTATTTGTTTATAAGACAAGATCCTACTATGTGGCCTAGGGTGGCCTCCAACTTATGATCCTCCTGCTTCAGTCTCCAAATACTGGAATCACAGATATGTACCACTGTGTTGGGCTTCCTCCCTCCTCCTCTCCTCTCTACTTCCTCCCGCCCTCCCTCCCTTCCTTCCTTCTTTCCTTTTTAATGTCATAAAGCTGGCTTCAGCAAATTGTAGTTTCTGATGATGAATTTTAGGATGTTGCCCATCTTATCTACTCCTTGTTAGAATTTCTCTGGTTGTTTTGGACCCGCAGAAAATGATGTTGCCCATGATAGGTCAAAATTCCATGCTTGAGATCTTTAAAGATGAGGTATGCTAGATTTCAGTTTTAAAGTCTATGCGTATGGATGTTTTACCTACATACATGTCTGTGCACCACATGTGTCCAGTACTAAGGAGTCCAAAAGACATCAGCAGTTCCCCTGGGACTGGAGCATCCAGTAGTTAATAGCTACTGCTAACTAGTCCTGTTAGCTACTGTTAACTACTGCTAACTACTGTTAACTATTGCTGACTCTTGCTAACTACTGTAAACTACTGTTAGCTCCAGCCTCAAGATGCTTCTTGGTTTTAACCCAGGAAATCAGAAACTTTTTAAACTCATGCATGTCTTTTAACATAGATGTCAAAACCCATTTATCAAATATGTAATAAAAATGCATCAGAGGTAGCCTGTCTACTGACTTTTATGGAGAAGGGTTCCCTAAGTCCTGGTTAAAAGTTTTCTATGAACTAAGTGTGATGTCACGGACCTCTATTTATTTTATTTGAGAGGAAGAAGCCTGAGAATTTTGAGTTCAAAGTCATCCTGGCTTACTTTGTGAAACTCTATCTCAAAATAAAATAAAAATTAAAAAATCTCTGTGGAGATGAGTTGGGGAAACTGATTTTTAACAGTCCAGTAGCATACGGGCATTTTGAAGACAGCAAAACTTTCCATGTTTCTGGGCCTGCTTTGTTATTCCTGTTTTCTGCTTAACCTTGAGCTCATGGGACCCTCCCCAGCAGAGAAGTCTCTATGCATGGATGCATTGGCCTCTCATAGCCCACGCTCCATTCTTCTGTTTCTTCAAGAGCATTGCAAAATCATGTTTTTAGCATTGTTGTTGTTGCTAATTTTCAGACTTACATTCCCATGGGTCCCACTGCCAAGTCTGTTACCAATTCTTATCATATTCCAAGTGTGCCCCGCTCTACACATTCTCAGGCTCTTTGTCTTGTTTGTGTGGACCTAGTAGTCCTAGACAGGTCAGGGGTCATTTGCTTTACTCTCTGCTTTGCCTTTTTTCCTTTGCAAACATCTGATCACCCCAGATAAGTCACTGATGGCAGACCAAAGAAGTGATCCCATCTCAGTCCAGCTTGATGAACCAATGAGTTTATTAGGGTTAGATGGAGAGGAACAGGTGAGGAATTGCTGGAAAGGTAACTGCACTGAGCTGAGGTTGGTTTCTGGAGAACTGTATCCTCAAGCTCCCTACACAACTTAGAGACACTCAGCCCACAGGAGAGCCAGCATTTGCTTACTGCTTGGGGATCCACCTTGTTTCTGGATTCCCTGACCTTCTTAAACCCCAGGAGTCCTGTAAGTTGCATCAGAGTCTTTGCTCCTTCCAGAGGGAATGATTCAATTGGAAGATAATCATCACACAGCTGCAGGGAAGCACTGGGTTCCAGCAGGGGCCTTGCCAAGTGTGAGGACATAAAAGATAATGTGCATTAGCATCTCCTCCATCCAAGGCATCTTGGGAGTGCTCTCTGAGGGTCCAGCATGATGTCAGTCCTAACCTGTGGGGCTCCTAGTACACCTAGACAGAGAGCAGCTAGGGCTCAGATGAGAATGGGTCCCCACAGGTTGAGATCTTAAAATTGAGGCCTTGCTAAGGGCACAGCTAGGAGGATGTTGTTCAAGAAGCAGTCAAGTAAAGATGAATTAGATTGGTCTCCAGGCATGCACCCCACCTTATTCTACCCCACAGGTACAAGAGCTGTAGGTAGGTATAAGACCCAAACAACCAGTCTTTCTCTTACAATGTGAGGAACTTCAAGGCTGCTTCACTGTCAACCCCTTAGATCCTGAAGGCATGCAGAAGAAGAACAAAGCCTCCAATGAGGCTGGGCAGCAAGCACAGGTATCTCAGATGGGACTCAGCACAGCCTCTCCACCATGCCATGTGAGGGGTCTATGCTGTTAAGAATTAGGGAATGATCCTGGACTGATGCTGTAGTTTTCCAAAGACCAGGAATGCTAGGGCTAAGCTGCAGACCAGAACATATCCATGAACTTTGAAAGCAAAATTAATAAGCCTTGAAGTAGATTGGTCATCCCTGGCAAATAGATGGGATAGGGTGTATTAAGAGCAGAAGGTGGGGGATTTGAAACTAGCCTGGTCAGGCCAGGCAGAGCTCCATACATAGTGAGACTCTCTCTCAGGAAGGAGGAAGGAAGGGAGAGAGGGAGGGAGGAGGGACAGAGGTGGGAGGGAGAAGGGATGGGGGGGGGATGAAGGAAGGAAAAGAAAAGGGGAAGGAAGCTGAGTGAATGGGTTGGCTGACTGAGCAGAAGAGGTATGTGTTGGATGTGAAGTGAAACCAGTACATAATCATCATATGTACATACATATGTATGTACACACACACATCTCCCATGGGGAGCATATGAGTGTCACCTTACCTCGGTGGGCAGACCCCCAATACAGAAGCACAGCCTCACCAGTGTCCTTTTTCATTGCATTTCCTGCCTTGAAGGAAGAGTTCAGCACCTGCTTAATGTTATGCAAGGGTGGCTGTCAGTAAGAGATGCTCAGACCAGCTGGAGTGGCTCCCCCATGGGAAAGAGGAAACAAAACCCTGAACCTTAAAAATAGAGCTGTCCGCTGATGGAATTCTCTCTTGCTGCCATGACCAAATATTTAGTCACAGGGGAAAAGACTGGAGGGACACACTCCAGGAAGGCTGTGAGGTGCTTGGACAGCAAACAGTAAGACAGACTTGTGGCATCTGCTTCCCTTAACCCCCCAGAGCCCTTAGAGGCTATGAGAGAGGCTGGCTAGATAGCTTTTGCGCCAATCTGAAACCGCAAGGCACAGCCCTTTGCTTTTATGATGCTGGATTCCAGCCTGGCCCTGAAGTCTGCTGCTTGCACAGACAGCATTCATTCATTCATTCAGACACAAATGTGATCAATTCTTACCTGACTCACAGGTCAATAGGATTTGGGGGAAGCCATGGAGTCCTAGGGATTACATTATTTTAAAGACTGCAGAGTTAAATGGGACAAAGTAAAAAAAAAAAAAAAATAGGAGGATTAGTTGGCTGTCTTGTAGATGTCTGTCCCTAGGGGAAAGGCCCCTATCCATTGCCAAGCCATTGTGCCTACCCAGCTGTCCACTTACCAGACAGCTTGTTCAGTCCTGTTGTGAAGCACAAGGCCTGCAGCCTAATGTCCTCAGCAGATCCAGGCCCTGGTGCATATCTGGTGTTCCATGAAAGGGGCAGCGGAGGAGATAAGCTGTATGTCCTCAGTGCCCCTGTCCTAATGGGCATGTGCACTTGGAAAATAAAGAGCTGATATGTCCTCCCTCCAGTCCTACTTCAGTGCTCTGAGCTTAGAGCTGGTCCCTGCGTGATGACCTCATGCCCCTCTTCTCCTTTGACCTGCAGGTATTACTGCAGTTGTGAGCCTTCCACGCTCTGCCCTCTCTTTTGGTCTATCACCGAGACTAGGCCTCTTAATCCTCCAGCTTGCCTGTGCCCCCAGGCTGACTCCTTGAAAGCATGGGTAGGAATCACAGCTTCTCCTTCACAGAAGCTGAATGGGGCTGACCTGTCCTTGGGAAGAAGTAGGTAGACAGGAAAGGTACTGTTTCCCAAATGCAATTCATGTGGAAGAACAAACATTCCCATTAGAAGTCGTCTTTGGGGGAGCAGCAGGTTTGAAGTGGAGCTGCTGACATTTCAGAGCAATTAATAACTGTGTTTCCCCAGAGACAGGCTAAGGCTGGTGGGGGTGGGAGCAGGAGTGTTTCCCCCTTTGTTCTCCCTCGGCATGGGCACTGGACTGAAACCCTCTGGGCAGCTTCTCTACCCAGCATGTCCCACTGATCTATTAAGCTGAACATTAATCATCAGCAGAGCTCATCTTTCTTCCTTGAATTTAATTTCGTTAGTTACACTTTTGCATGCATTTGCTGAGATGGCTACCGAGCATCAGTCCTGTCCCCAGCCACCATGTCTCCGTTGGAACTTTGTTCCAAATGGCATGGAATTTCCAAGACGCCCAGAAGCATCTTTTAAGGATATTTAGTTAGTTTATGTATATGAGATTTTTGCCTGTGTGTATGTATATGTACCATGTGTGTGTAGTGCCCATGGAGGCCAGAAGAGGTTATAAGATTCCTTGAAACTAGAGTTGCAGAAGGTTGGGGACTGCCATGTGAGTGCTAGGAACTGAACCTGCATCTCCTGAAAGAGAATTGAGTGCTCTTAACCACTGACCATATTGCTGGCCTCCCTTCTTACCCCTCTTCATCCCTTCTCCTCCATCCTTTCCTCTTTCCCTCTCCCTTCCTTTCTTCCTGTTTTGTTGTTTTCCCCATCCCCTGATGCATCTTGATACAGTTAGAATACAAGCAGTTAATGAGACTCGTGGACTCAAGGGAGTCCATGTCAGCAATGTGCGGAAGACTCTGACTCTAGGCTCCACCACACATGGAAACGTGCAGAGAAGCGTCATGTCATGACAGTGGGACATGACAGTGGGACAAAAGTGTGCCTAACAGCACAGTGCCACTCAGATCCAGCCTTCCTGACCTCGGCTGTGTGCTTAACCTAGGGAAGAAGCTGGAGGCCCCCGGCCAAGTCTTGCTGATTCCTTCTCACTCTCCAGTCTTGCTCTTTCTCCTCAAAGAGAAGGCAGCTGTTTCCACACAGTGGTGACACACATCCACCACCACTGCTGGGCAATGTTGCCAAACGCTGAGCACACTAAGTGGGCACTCAAGAGATACTAGTGAAGGACAAATCTGGGTGCCCATAGCTTTGATTGAGGGGTTCTGGACAGTAGCCACGGGGCACAATGAGGAGCTCTGAGACAGTACCACTTCAATTTAGAAGATAGATTTTACCAAGAGAAAGCCTGAGAGAAGGTCATCCCCCTCACCTGTCCATCCTTAATCTAAAGCTTGTCCAAAACAGGTGGTAAATAGTCAAAAATATCTCAGGACGAGGGCTGGGGTCCTTTTTGCTTAGTGTGGACAAGGTTCTGGATTCAATTCCCATCACCAAAGCTTAAAACAAACTCACTTTTGTGACAGTGCCCACTGTTTATCCCAACTCCAGCATCTCAGCTAGGTGGACCACTATAAAAATACCCATCCACAATAGCATGGAACCACACTACCAAGTACCTGCAGAAAAGCCTAGAGAACTTAGTGAATACTATCACATCCAACTTCAAAAGGAAAAAAGGGGGTGATTGGAATGAACAGTTACACACATGTGCTGGTACCTATGTATGTGTGTCCAGATGGGGGATGCCTGCATCTCCTGAAAACTAATAAGAATATACCCCAAGTATCCACCAGGCGGCAGAATAGGATAACGCACTGCTTACGGCAAGTCAGACTTCAAGCAGGGTGAGTCGGGAGACCCAGAACAGTCAAAATACTCATCTGGAATCTTCTTCCCTCAGTAATGTCTGGTAGTTTTCAGGGCACCACTTTATTCCTGATACGTGTGGGTAAAACATCTCTGGATTCTTAAGCCTCGACTCTACTTCATCCTGTTAGTTTGGGGCTTATTGTGTTTGAGTTTTAAAGTCTCCAGGATTTGGGGCAGAAGCCAGGGCCTTGTGCATCATAGACAGTGCTTTACCACTGAGCCCCACTTCCACTCTGCTCTCCAGTTTGTAAGTAATTTGGGGTCATTTAGAACCCAGTCATGACGCAAACACTGTGAGTGGACGGCGTACTGTATGATTTAGAGAACAGGATCAGTGCATTTTTATTTGGGATAAATTGAATCTGCATTTGACTGAATGTTCAACAGTGTCCTCCATGTAAAAGAGAGAGCTGGTCCTGAACTATCTCCCAGCCTTCTCTGGTACACAATCCTGTTTACTGCCCTTAGGAGTGTAATTATGTCCTAGAGGATCTGGGAGAAGAGGAATTCTTGCTGTGTGTTTCAGAGTTCTGCCTACTCTAGTGAGCCTGAGACCAGAAGCCTAGAAGCCTCTCTCTCTCTCTCTCTCTCTCTCTCTCTCTCTCTCTCTCTCTCTCACACACACACACACACACACACACACACACACACACACATTCAGGGACTCAGATTCTGGAATTCAGATTCAGGTCTGAGGTGTGTTGAGCCAGTGACCCCTAGAAAGGCTTTTAACTTCTCTATAAAAGCAGCAGTGAAAAAAGTCACCGTCCAGTTTGTGGATAACAACCCCTCTGGCAGATCAGTCTCATTCATGTTTTCTAACTCCCCAAGGAACTGCTAGGAGTCTTGTTGCCCAGACACCCTACCCCTGAACAGTGCAATTCTAACACTGCCTGAAAGCTGCAGCCAGCATGTTCTAGGCAGGGAAGAACCATAATCCCAAAGAAGCAGATGCAGACAAGCCCCTGGAAGAGACCCATTACTCAGAGTGTCATTCCATTATTTGGTCACCAGTAACTTGGTCATCAGAGAACAGATGTTTTTTGGGTGTAGGTTGGTTGATGTCGTGATGACTATCATGAGGTACTTAATATTGGGGCATAGTGAGCACGCTTCAGAGACATACTCTCACACTAGTGTTCCTCTCTAGTTGAGAAGCATGGCCAACAGACAGCTGTTCTGCAGACACACACACAGACACACACACACCACACATGTACATACACCCCTCACCCTCATCCACACCCATACACTCACCACATAAACATAAACATATACACACGTACACATGCAAACACACAAACACATATGCGTCACAGACAATATATATACACATATGCATACATGCACACCATGCACACTACATGCATACACATACATGCATACACAATTGCGTACTCATGCACAGACCAGAAACACACAAATGATACACATTCATATACCAAACACACGCATACACGCATAGCAAAACAGACATATATACACAATATACACACACACATGCTCTCATGCCAAAAGGGGTTGGGATGAGGATGCATCATTCAAACTCTCTATTCATCCTGTGGTGAAATTTCCCAGATATCGTGAGAACTGGGGCAGTAAGGGAGCAAACAGCCAGACAAATGGCCCAGAGGAGGGCATTTGCAACACAGGCACACCCAGTGAGCATGGTGAGCAGAAGGAAAGGAATGAAAGCTGCTGTGGCATGGAGGAAAGACTTGGAGCTGTCTCTGTAGACATCCTCACTCATACCTTGGGAGCCTGTCATGGATCAAGGCTTCTGGTTGAGCACTCCCTCTGCATGTGGCAGAGCTTACATTCACACCGATGGACCAATACAGTAATGCCAAACAAAGGGGAAAATGGTCTTAGTTACAGCCTCAAACTCACAAGGTTGGCTACATGGGTGCTAACAAATATGAATAACCTGGAAGGACCCAGAACCTATTTCATGACTCTCTGCTCCCCTTTAAGCTGATTGTGTAGGAGCACAAATTATTATAACTCATCTAATCAGCTGCAGATGAAGCAGTATTTCAAGCCATAGCCTGTCACCCACTCTCTTGGGTTTTTGTATTTCTTTCCCACATACGAACCAATCTCCACCACCATGAAGTTGTTCTGACTAGTTCTGGTGACTTATGCATGCCATTGACAGTGAAGCAGGTTCAAGTCCACTCAAACTATATGAGCTGACATGGAGTGTGGCAAAGGTGTCCCAAACAAAAGCAGAATGCTCGTGAGCAGGAAAGGGGTAAATTGACCATCTGAAGGCATGCCACCACAGGTGTTGAGGTACCATTAATTCTGGAGAGGTGGACACTCAATAGGGAAGAGAGCTAATGCTAAGAAAGGAGACAGGAAAAGAGTTTAGGGGCAAAGGATACTCGAGTTCAAATCTGAAGAGCAAGCAAGATCCTATATCCATCAAGCAGAAGCAGAAAAGTCATTACAAAATGGGTATTAGGGTGGTACCACTTCAATATTCAGGGTTGTGCGCCTGCATGCTTTGTCCTCAGTTGGTGATACTATTCATGGAGGTTTTAGAAACTTGAGAAGGTGGGGCCAAGGTCTCTGGTGGCTTATGAGCTTTCTTTCTCTACTTCTATCTCTGTGATACTCTGCTTCACCAAAGGCCCAGAATCAGCAGAGTCAAGTGGGCAATGAGCCCCCTGAAACCATGAGCCAAGACACATCCCTACTCCCTTGCTCCTGCCAGGCATTCTGTTATACAGCAGCAAGTAAAGTTACTAATAACACTGGCTAGTAATTCAGACATGCATGGGGAAACCCGAGGGTTTCAGTTCGCCGAGAAGCTGTCTCTGGGAGCAGGGCTGTCTCTATGCACACCTACATGCAGACCCAAGCATGTTTGTTTCAAAGCATCCTTCAAGGTCCTCTGTGTAGTAGGGATTGACTGATACCCCTCCAACAGCTTTGTGACATGGGGTATGAGAAGATCCGAACAGCCCAGAAGTAAAAATATCCTCCCTCGTTCTTCTGGGCGCTTCTTTTTCCAACTTGTTCCTACCTGGTCCCCAGCCCTCACTTCTCTAGCCTTCACGGCATCTGTTTGGCTTTGCTTGAATTTTAATTACACCTCCCAGGGCAGCATCTGCAGAAGGGCTCATCAGCAAGTGGATTAAGATCGATAAGCAAGTTAAATGACGACACAGATGACTGACCTCTCCAGAGTTCCAGGATGCACTGTCTCACTCCCCACAGGGAAACAACTAGAGTTCCATTTGCAGCTATTTATTTCTGAGGCACATTATCATAGACACCGTTAATGAATCGCCCACAATTTGCCAAGCTGGGTGATGAATGCTTTATATACACAATCTCGTGTTCTTCCAGCATGCTTCCAGGCTATACATTTATTACCGTTTCTTAAGAAGTAAGACTTGAGACCCAAATACACACTATCAGCTACTGAGAACCAACCACGTGCCCTTCACTGCTAGAGTGTGCGATAAAGAAAAAGGGCAGCAGCATTCCAAAACAGCACACACAAAGCCTACGAACACAGTGTGCTGAATTGGTGCAGGTGGGACTTAGAGAACGCTCTCAGAAAGGCCCGGAATGTGAGCTTAGCTGCTCTCCTTTACAGTCAGCATCACGGAGTTCACACACAGGTCATGGAACAATGTCCCTTCTTCCTCTGACACAATGATTGTATCAGGAAGAGGGCAAGCTGAGGGCTTAAGCTTCTCCAGCAGCCCCCATGCAGAAGAGCCCCCCTTTCTGCAATCCCCGATGGCCATCTAGCCTCTTCCTTCAAAGACCCTGCACAATTTGTACCCGCTGCAGAGCTCTGGGTCAGCAGCTTTTCCACATTATATTTAGAAAAAGTAATAAAAGGGTTCTCCCTGCAGGCTTCACCAACTGGATGGTGTTATTTCAAATTAAAAAACAAAAACAAACCTGAATTGTGAAAGGAGACCGGATTAGCCACTTGTGAGCAAGAAGTCACCCAAATCTTTTGTGTGCTCCCTTCGACAGTGCTTGTGGAAACTTTCAAACCGCCAACTGAGGCAGGGCCTGGGATTCCATCTCTTGGCAACTCCTTGAATCTCTAAGGTATGAGGCAGCCCTGGCTGTGACAGTCCTGGCAGCTTGCGCAGGTCTCCAGACTTGCAAGCACCTGCTTTCCAGTCTTGATTTAATACTTAGCAGTCCTGGGTCGACCTCTCTACCTAATTTGTAAAGAGGACGATAATCATACTTGTCGAGTCCTGTGAAGATGAAGTGGAATGAAGCTGACAAGAAACGTGTCTGCTCGGCAGCATGTAGCAAGAGTGTAGTTAGCATTATTGAAGTTATTGCTGCTGATGATCACTCAGCTTGCTAATTGGCTTCATACCACTGCTCAATAAAGCACAAGCTCTCCATCTCCAGCTAGCATGAAGTAGACTGCCCCAATAAAGGCAACATTCAGCATGAAAGACCCTCTTGTCAGAGGCAAACATGACTGGATGAAAGAGACTGCTGCAGAAGCATCTTTGGGGATGATCAGCCTTATATCTCACCTTTGACCCCACTGCCTGGCCAACGAAGACTTGATTTGGGGCCGATGCAGGGACAGGATATTGCAACATTTTCAGTTGAGTACTGTGGATGAAGTGACTAAAATTTGCCTGGCAGTGGGGACGTTTTTCTGAGAGGTGTCAGGAAAGCTATTCAGGGTAGCCATACACTGGTGCATGAGGGAAGAAAGCACTGTCCTCTGATGGGTTGCTCCATGATGTCTGTATATGTGGGACTCGTGACTTAGTTATGTCTACACTGCCCTGGGCTGATGACTCCAGGATGCGTACACTCTTCTACACTTGGTGGCTCTGACATCTGCACTGTCCTCAGCTATGGGATGATAGTGTCCTCTGGTCCTGTGGATGGGTATGCCGTGTGCATAGTTCTAGGCTGTCAAGATCCTAGAGTTTCTGTCATTCCTTAACTTTGAGAGAACACTCCAAGAGTTTAGGGCACTGTTTTATGAGTACTGTGTGTGTGTCTGTATGTGTGTGTAAGTGCAGGTGTGTTATGTGCCTCAGAGGAGTGTGGAGCTCAAGGGGCAATTCCAGCTTTGAGTCTTCCCTTTTCATCTGCTGTGAGACCGGTCTTTTCACTGCTGCAGAAGCCAGGCTAGCTGGCTCCCAAGCTTCTGCAGATTCTTTTGTCTCAGCTTCCTGTTTCCCTCAGGCGTACTGGGATTACTGATGCATTGCTGTATCTGGCTTTTAAGTGGGTTCTGGGGATCTAAACTCTGGTTTTCAGGCGTGTGCAGCAAGTGTTTTTACCCACTGAGCTTGTCGCTGTTTTCTGAGATTTGTGATGTTATACTGCAAATGATATGGGAACTCTGTAGTTTCTAGAGCATTCTTTCTCTCTTCCCCTACTCTGCTCCCAAGCTAGTAGGCCAGGTTGGCCTTGAACTCTCTGCAATCCTCCAGCTTCAACCCTGGGAACTCCCCATACTTTCTATTTCCTACCCTGGGAGCTTTAAAATATTCTGTAATCCACTGACTCAGCTCTCTTTAGCCATTGCAGTTTGGTCCAAAGCCCTGCTCTGTGCAAAGACCCCAAAGCACAGAGCTAGTGCTGCTGGACAGTGGCAGCAGAAGGGGGGCTGTGGGAGAGGACCCTGTCATCAGGGTACAGTTGAGCGCTTCACCCTCCTGATAACTGCTGACTCAGTGCAAGGAGATTGGCCCCCCAGCTTTCCAAGCAGAAGTTCAAGGCCATGGCAGAGGACTTGGGCTTTCTTCTCACCCCGCTTCCCTCAGCTGTGTAGCTTGAGAACCTGATAGGTAGGGTTCCTACCGAAGCCAAATGGATGAGAGCTATGTTCTGGTAACCTCAGTTACTGAGGAGGGCGAAACTTGGAAAAATGACCAAAAAGATCACTTGAAAGGGAGAGCCATCTGGAGAAGGGAAGAAGGACACACCAGGAGAGTGCTAAGTAAGGTTGCTACTATATAGGGCCTCAGGGAAGTGAACCAGAGGAGAGCCAGTTACAGAGTGCTAATCACAGAGTGGACCAACCACTGTAGAGGAAGAAACAAGAGGACTGGGCACAGTCATAGCAGAGGATCATTTGCAAGGACAGAGAGGTGACCCAGATCACAGTGACCTCTTATGTGTGCTTTGGTCTCTGTGTTAGTTATAGAATAGATGAAAGTAATTTATGGAAGAAGTTTATTCTGACTCAGAGTATCTTCCATGGCTGGGAAGACATGGCAGCTGACCAGATCCATTTATAGACCAGGGGTGTGATGGGCCAGTTACTCACACCTTGATTGGGCCAGGAAAGAGGAACTAGATCAGAATTAGTTGGGCTAGTATAACTTTCAACACCAGTCCCTAGAAACTCACACCCACCAAACATGCCCCTGTACCAAATGTCCTGTGAAAGATGCTCCACCAAAGCACCAAAAGTATCAAGTCTTCAAACACAGGGACCTTCCAGACTCAGTCAAAATAGATGTGTGTTTTTAAGCCCATTAATTAAGAAGAAAAACACACACACACACACAATCTCCTCAGCTAGTCAAATAAGATGAATTGAAATAGATAAGAATTGGGAAGTAGACTCAAAAATGCTATCGGAGGGAAAAAGAGGAAACTTGGAGGTGGGTGTTGAGGGGGAGGGAGTCTAGCAGGAAAGGGATGCTGAAGAAGACCTTATAAAAATCACAGACATTGAGGGAAGGGTCACTGGGCAAGGGGACTTGACTTACTTGTTTTTCTGATTTCTCCTGAAATGAAGAAAATGCAGGAGTCCTCAGACACCACTACAGGCCATTTTAGAGAGATAATCTTGTCGAAGACAACAGGTTGAGAAGTTAAATGCAGCTGTGAGATTATTCCTAACATTGAACAACTGCAAACAATCTTGATGCCTAGTTTCTAGAGACTTCTCTAGTAGAGTGTCTGCAGCCTTCAAACAGAACATGAGTAGAAAGGATATTAAATGCGACAGGAAACTATTCATGCTAAATAAAAAGAAATAGGGTGCAAAACTATGAGCTCAATGCTTTCTGTGTCGGGAGTTAGGCCATGGCCATTCATCACCATCACTACGACATCTCTCACCTGCCTCCCACACAACCTTATCAGAGACTCACAGCTTCTCCTCTCCCACTAGAAGCTTTTCTCCAAACAGCAGCCACAGTGATCTTTTGTTAAAACATAGCCCACATTATCTCACTCCTTCCCCTTATTTAAGATCTCCAAATGAATCCTTGCATTTAGAATGGATTAGAAACCTCAATCCATAACCATGCAGGTTCTAAGTGTCTGTCTTCCTGCCTCTGGCTTCTCCTCTCCTGTCTTTCGCTGGTTGCCTGCTGTAGGAGCCAGCCATGATAAGCTAAATATGAACAGATCACCCAAAGGAAGTTCTTTACTTCTAACCATTATCACCTGCCAGAGTAGGACTCAGCCATGGATAAGTTTAATGGAGGCCTGATTCTCAGTAGTTGAGCCCGGAAGCAATACCTGGCTGCGGAAAGGACCATAAACTAAGATTACCTGAGCACCACCCAAGAACAGACCATTCAAAGGAAATGCCTAAAGTTCCAACTGCTGTAGATAGGATCACCTTCCAGTACACACTCACCAGGACACCCCTAGACAAATGTCAGCCAATCAGGGGCCCTGAACCTCAGAGGCCCCTCACCTACACCTTTACTACTATAAAAACCCAACTCTAACTGAGTTTGGGGCTCTAGGATTATTCCAATTTGATGGACACACGGAGAGACCTAGTTTGCAAACTTGTATAATATAAAGGCTCTTTGCTTTTACATATGGGACTCGGTCTCCTTGTTGGTTTTGAGAGGATTTCATGGATCTGGGCATAACAAAGACATTGAATCCCCTGGGGCTGTAGTTACAGGAGGTTGTGATCTACACAACACAAGTGCTGGAAACTTAACCCAAGTCCTCTTCAAGAACAGAAATCACTCTTAATGTCTAAACCATCTCTCCAACTCCAATTTATATTTTTGAGGAGTTCCCCACCCCCTGTTATTTATAAAAGAAGCTATGCAAGAGATCAAATATGGCCCAGAAAAGGCTGCAACATTTACTGCTTTGCACTTTCTTAAAAGAGCTTAGCAAAAGTTCTCCTGGACTTCTGAGTGCCTCCAACTTGCCACTCAGATTGTGCTTGAATGAGAATGTCCCATAGTAACCGTTTCTAACTTCTTCAGCCTGCAGTTGGGTCCTTTACCTGGCCTAAGAGACCTACTCTCCAGAAATAAAACAAACAAACAAACAAAAAAGTAGATATGTTTATGGTATATCAGGAAAAGTTCTATATTCTTTTGACTCTGCAGTCATGGTTTGGAGCTTGGTGGCAGATGAGGCATTGGGTCAAACAAACAGAAACCATGAAGGGCGAGAAAGCAGGCAAACAGCAGAGAGAGCATGTTGCACTAGGAAAGCTGACATTTGAGCTAAGACCTAACCCAGCATGAAGAGATAGGGAGTGTTCTGGGGGCAGGAGGGGGAATCCAGTTACAGGCTGTAGGAAACAAGGCAACTAAAAACTTGATGCTTCTAATGGAGGCTAGAGCAGCCCTCACCTGTGCAGGCGGTGTTAATCTGGGCAGTTACCAGCTTTACCCTGCTCAGTGTTCTTCAAGTGACTTTACTCTGGTAGTCAGCAGTTGGTAAAAGACACCTAGACTTTTGTTTGTTTGGGAAAGTAACAAATGAACGTTTTAAAAGATCCCCAAACTCACATAAAAGACACTGAATGCCAAGCATACTTAAATTTTACTTGAAGTGTGTGTGTGTGTGTGTGTGTGTGTGTGTGTGTGTGTGTGTGTTCTAGTAAAGTCTATACAACAAAGCCTTCATGACAGGTTTTTCTCTGTAAGATTATGGATATTCACTTACCTGTATTTGTTTAATACAATGTAGTCAGCATAGAAAATGACTCCAGTTGATGAGGGTTCCCCTGCTCCTTCACAGCAGGGAGGAGGGGTTCTTACACTCTGGGCAACAATTCTCAATTGCCCATTGAGAATGAGTGTCTGCTCCTCCCCATGGCTAGGTAGAGGCAGAGATCAGATGCAACCAAGTTTACCAACTGGCTTCTACCTTCTTCCCAGGAGCCCCAATAGCTTCTTTGTTGGGAAACCCTAGGTATGAACCATGAGGGAATTTTCTCTTCATCCTGCTCAGCAGAGACAGGCAAATTCTGTGGGGTCTGGGACAAAGGCAGAACCCAGGGCTTACAAACAAAGATTCAGCATGGTGTATCCACTGGTTCTTCTGAGTAGGTATGGTAGCTACTGCCTATTCCCATCCATCCTTCCCAACATCTATTTCTGGTCTGACTCTAATGCCATACCCTGTGTTAGTCCACCTGCCAATCTCTCTACCTGCTGGAATCATGAGGATGTGAAGTTGCTGGGGTTGGCATTCTTGGAAACAGTCTGAAAATGGATTGCAGAGAGAAGTGGGAAAACAATGAGGATGTGTAATGGTCTGCTCTCTCCCTTTAAGAGACAAGCCATGCCCACTCATTCTCCCTGAGACAAGCTGATCTTCAGCTTCCAGCCTGAGTCCCTTCCTCCCCTCCCCCTCCCTCTCAAAGAGGCAGCTCTGTCTCTCCCTTCTCCCCACTTCTACCCTTCCCTCCTCTCTGTTTCTCTCTCTTTCTGCTCTTTCCCCTTCTCCCTTCTCTCCTTTCCCCTCTATAACCCACTAAATCAATATCCAGTTTCACTCTGCATGGTATGCCTATCCATGTCTCTGTCTCTCTTGCCTGCTGTGTGACTCTCTGACCAGGACCAGTCACCTTTGGAAACCAGCAGCATGGTCTCGTGGTGTGCCCATCCATCTGTCTTTCCTTATGGGACTGGCTGCCCCATCAAGGGTCAAGATCTCTCACCCACCACGCAACTCCCTGCCTGGGACTCACTGCCCCTCATGGCTTACTGCAGCCACTTGGGTAACTGGCTGTTCACTCAGTGCTGCCACTTGGGGATCCACAGAATTTTACTTAATCCATTATAGGATGTACCCTGCTGACTCCAGAGTTGTTCATGGAATCTGTTTTGGCCACACTTGGTAGAAGCTGTCCTGATAACACTGTCAGCCAGCTGCCCCCTCCCCTTACTAAGTACATCCAAATACCCACTTCTACTCAAACTCTTATCTGAAGACCTGTGAAACGTATGCTAGCAATGCCTTACATGTCACGGGGGCATGAAATCTTAATCAGGTCCTCTCCAGTGCTGTCATTAAATCAGGAGGCTTGACAAAGATGGACATCTTCTGAGCACCTGACATCTGTCAGTCACTTTATCAACTACAGAAAGGGGACAAAAAGTTAATAGGACACAGGATTCCTGCTCTTAAGAGTGTGTATTCTACAAACATGTGCGACTTCAGTACCATGTTTTTGAAAGCACTCAAAACAACAAATGCTGTAAAGACATTTGTGGATTTTAAAAATATCACACTTCTTCCTATTATCACACTGAATAAAATTAACTTCTGGGGACAGGTATTGAGGAACACTTATTACATTCTATTGCTGGGAAGAGGCATTATGAACAAGGCAGCTTATAAAAGAATGCATTTAATTGGGGCTTGCTTACAATTTCAGAGGGTGAGTCCATAATCATAACAGCAGGGCCTATATAGTCATAGTTCTGGAGCAGTAGTTGAGAGCTTTCCATCCTGATCTATAGGCAACATCCAGAGAGGGAGAGAGAGAGAGAGAGAGAGAGAGAGAGAGAGAGAGAGAGAGAGAGAGAGAGATACTGGGCCTAGCATGGGCTTTTGAAACCTCAAAGCCCACTCCCAGTAACATATCTCCTTCAACAAGGTCACACTTCCTAACCCTTCCCAAACATTTCCACTAACCTGGGATCAAGCATTCAATCATATGAGATTGAGAGGCCATTCTCATTCAAACCACCACACATTCCATAGCAAACCATTCTCCAGCAGACACTGCTTGACTGTCCTGTGCCTCATTTCAGTTCTGACACCACCTGCTTGGAGTCAAAGTCTGATCCCACAGGTAAAAGGCTCATTCACGCACACATCTGCTGGGGGAGGCTGCTTGTTCATTTCCCAACTGCCCTGACTCGAAATAATCACACAGAAACCATATTATTTGCAGTTCTGTTTGGCCAATAGCTTAAGCATATTTCTGGCTAGCTCTTATATCTTAAGTTAACACATTTCTATTAATCTGTGTATCGCCACATGACTGTGCCTTATGAGCAAGGTTCCCATGCATCTGTCGTTCCCATGCATCTGTCTCCTGCGGGTGGCTATATGGATTCTCCTTGACTCTGCCTTCTCTCTATATATATCTTTTCCAACCTGGCGATATTCTGTTAAGCCATTGGCTGAAAGCAGCTTCTTTACTCATTAACCAATAAAAACAACACACCTACAGAACTTCCCATACCACATATCCAGACACCAGTTATAACTAGTGGGATTTTCACTTATAGTTGTAAGCTGTAGATCATTAAGTGGGGCTCTTACTCATTCTTAGATTCCATTGATTTACTAGGAGAACCTACAGAACTCAAAAGCATGTATTTCTACCAGATGGGGTGGTTGGCTTTCATTTCCAGCTTGACTGGGTTGAAAAGTGAGTAAACAGGCGAGTCTGTGAAGAAATTTCTAGAGTTTGTTAACTGAGGGTAGAAGGTTTGCTCTAAATATGGGCAGTACTGTCCCATTTGCTGGGGAGTCCAGATGAAACAAAAAGGGAATGGAGAAAGGAGACCACCACTGCAGGTTTACTCTCTCTGGGTTCCTGGATCCATGGGATGAAATGCCTTCCTCTGTCATGTCTCATCACAAGCCAGTTAGTGATGGAAACAGCACATGGTAGACTGGCTGTCCTCTGCAATCATGAGCCAGAGGTAACCAGCTGCTTTCTAAATGGAATTGAGACCTGCTTCACAGAAGGGAATTCCTGTCTGACACCTTAAAACCTGATCAAAAATCCCACAACTGAGGAAGGCATAGACTCTAGTGGGGAAGCTACTTCTGGCATTTTGCTAAATAGACATGATATATTCATCAAACTACCTTCTAAATAATTGTTTGTCCCCACAGGTGAGTGCTGCTATCAGCTTTGGTCAGAGAAGTTTCTTTCTTTTTTTTTTTTCTTCAGAGAGCAACAGTTACTGCAAAGGTTCCTAACTGATTAAGGAGCTAAGAGCAAAAGAGCCCAGTCTTAAGTGGGACATCTGGCTCCTGCCTTCTGAAACTCAGAGAACATTGCAGAAGGAATGCAAGAGTTAGAGTATGTGGTGGCATGTTGGGGAACACTGTCTCCCAGGTATATGTTTTCTGGTACTCTTAATTTCACAACTATGTGACTCTCAGCAAATGACCAATACAAGATGTTACCATTAAGTATACTGTTTTGGAGGCAATCAATGAGGTCCCATTCCCCTTGAATATTATAGGCAGTTAATGGTTGTTGCAGGAGATATTTTCTTCAGTAGTGTAGCTTCTGGCACAGTGTGCATTCTTCTGTAAGTAACTCTAATTAAATTTATCGGGTTGCAAAACTTAATAATAGACATGAATGTAGAAGGGGTGCTAGGTTGGGAAGAGAAAGAGGATCAGCAGAAGCAGGAAAGAGACAAGATGGTAATGGGGCAAATATGAACATATAAAAGTTGTACAAAATACATACACACACACAACACACACACACACACACACACATATATATATACTATATGTCGGTGTAAAATGCCATAGTAAAACCAACCCACTATTGTGAATAACTAATATATGTTAATAAAGAATACAGACAGGAAAGAAAAAGAAAACAAAATTTTGAAGTCAAAGTGGGCTACACAATGAGTTCTAGGCCAGCTTGGACTACTCTACTTAGGGTTAAATGCAGGACACAAGACACTACCTGAATATCCAGGATAAACAAACAAGCAAGCAAGCAAGCAAACTTAAGGCCAATCTTTGGAAAGACAAGCTTAGGGCTTATTCTCTGGAATAATTAATGGAATTACTATTTCCAATTCTTTCTCTTCTGAAAAAGAAAAGTTCTGTAGAAAAACTAAGAAAAACAACAAATATGTTTCTTACTATACACAATACTAATTATATTTGTATTCGTTCCTCCTTCTGTTGAGCTAGGGATAAGAAGTTTAAAAATGGATGTCAGTGACTAGGTCTGCTTTGACCAGGTCTGTGGCATGTAAGCCCCGCCCCCAACACTAGAACTGGCAATCTGGGAAAGGCAAACATTAGCCAAGTCTCCAAGCACTTGACAGAGGAGTGACTCCTGATGTTGGGTGGGGGAGTGAATAAGGGTTAATTTTTTTTTCTCTGTGTGCTATTTTTTGGCTTGATAGATTAGATAAATCTTTATACTGTCTCTGCCAAGGCCTCTAAGGGCCTGTGAAAATTGCCCAGCGTGGTTATGAAGGCTCAGTGAAAACTTACATGCACAGAAACTCAATTTTAAATTATTAAACAATGAGAATTAACGAGGTAATATGTATGAAATGCAAAGTTATGTAAGTTGTATAAATTCAAGGAATAATTATTACAGTCATTTCCAATGCATCCATTCATGTGCTCCTAATTGCTCAATTCTTCACCATCCTTTGGGGCTTGTCACTGGGTTTTGTTTTAATTTTGCACTCTCCCTTCCCATCCTAATATGAAGCTAGCAGGTTTGTTTTACAACTTTGTCTTTATAGATGATGCCCATGAACCTGGCCTCCATCCCAACCTCCAAAGTAGGTTGTGGTTTTGGAAAATTGCCCAAAGTTCTGATACAAGTGACCTATGCAAAGTTCTGGGAACTGAATGCCTTGGCCCTTGCCCAGCCAGAAGGTCACTGCTAACCTGCTGGCTTCCCTGTCGTGTGCTGTTCAGCCACAGCTGCCTGCAGGATGACTGGGCCATTACCACTTTGCTAGCCATTCTGAACAACAAGCCTCAGGGGGCACAGCTTCCTCAGCAAGATAATTTGTACAAATGTTTAATAAATCCCTCCATGGCTTTGAATCCCCACTTTTGGAAGGGCAGTTCTGTTTTCCAGTGGGCATGTTCCAGGAGGCCATCATCACCTCTGCTGCTCGACACACTTTCATTAGCCCACAATCATTACACATGGTAAGAGTTTTGTAAGGACTTGTTCACACAGGTGCATAGCGCACTTTGAGCATGCCCCGCTACCCCCACACCTCCTTTCTTAGTTAGGCTTTCTATTGCTGTGATAAAACACCATGATGAAAAGCAAATTTGAGGAGGAAAGACTGTCATTGAGGGACATAAGGGCAGAAACACAAACAGGACAGGAGCTGGTGCAGAAGTCATGGAAGACTACTGCTTGCTGGCTGGCTTCTTACAGCTCTCTCAGTCTGCTTTCCTAGAGCACTCAAGACCACCTTTCTAGAGTGGCATTGCCCACAGTGGTCTGGATCCTCCCACAGCCTGATTGGTGATTGCCAATCAAGATTAATCACATGGTGGCCTACAGGCCACTCTGGT
>JAQHUG010000381.1:900280-918756 GCA_028555095.1 Dicrostonyx torquatus | reverse complement strand
ATGTGGATCTCTAAGTTTGAGGCCAGCCTGGTCTACCGAGAGAGTTCTGGGACTGCCAGGGCTATACAGAGAAACCCTGACCCAGGAAAATGAAAACCAATAACAAAACAGAGCCCCCTGTTCTTTTGTTACATATCTACTTTTTTATGTGTCTGTTTGCTTCCTCAGTTGCTTTTTCATAAAGTTGTGGAGAACCTGTGATCTATGCAGAGCACACAGTATCAATAACAAATCTTACTGTGGCTTCAGATTTGAGAGCCTCCTCCTTTAGCCTTCTTGGCACTAGATAATGGGCATGTGCCACCATGCCAGGCTTCAAGAAAACAATTCTAGTGGGGCATTTCTAGGAAGACAACTCTTCATACAGATCCTTTCTGTGTCTGCATTCATTTTTAGATATCAAATCACTTGGTGTCATTTCCGCACTTTCTCTGAAATTATAGAAATCATGCAAGATGGTGAACATGGCTTGCTCATCTGTGTAACTCCAGGTGTCTGTTTATGGACCCTGACCCTGTATCTTCAGTCACAAGGATGAGCAGTGTTTCACTCCCGAATCAGGAGATACACTAAGAAGAAGGCATATGAAAATAGTATTCTTTCTTGTTAAATGCGCTCATCTTTAAATTTAGATTCTAAGTGCTAGAGAGATGAGTTAGAGGTTAAGTGACTGCTCTTGCAGCAGAGGACTTGGGTTTGGGTCCCAGTACTCACACAGTAGTTTACAATCATCTGTAACTCCAGTTCTAGGGGATCTGATGCTCTCTTATGGCCTCCACAGGCACCAAGTATGAATGTGGCAAATAGACATACATGCAGTCAAATACTCATATACAAAAAATAAAATAAAATTTTATTTTAAAAATTAAATTTGAATTCTATTTCTAAACCTGTGCATTTCTTCTTTGATATGCTTTAATTGTTTTTTTAACTAAAAAAACCTCAATACTTGACCTCTAGTTATTTGAAAAGTTGTGATGGATCCCCAAAACTGTTCATTACAGGGTTCAAATCCACACTTCTTTTTGCAATAATTTACTTATGAAATTTCTCTACCAAGTGTTGGAAGCTCTCATCTCAGCACTCAAGACAAGAATCCAATGTTTATTTAGATTTTGCATGGTACCCAAGGATGGACAAGAGGGCTGGTCGACATTTCTGTCCTTGCATAGAACTTGCCTCTGGCTGGGGCATACCATGTCAACTACTGTAGCCACCCTGGTAAGCACCAATTTGGACCTGTGTCCTTAGCATGATCTGATCTCCTCAAGTTCCTCTAGCATGAGTCCCAGGAAGTCAGGGCTGCCCATGGGAGCTACATCCCTGTTCATATTAATGCGTGACTATCTCCCAGATGTCACAAACAAAATCGAAGCTTGTAGTGTAGCAATGACTCAAAGGTGTAAACACTTTCCAGATGGTGATGTCACCAAGTGGAGTGCCCTTCGATGATTCCTGTTATTTCCAGAATTTTAAAACAGGAACAGAAGGTGTCTAGAGGACAACTAATTTGAGTTATAGAAAGGAAGGCGGCCTGAGTGTCAGAGTAAAGTTGCCACAGGAAGGAGACAAAAGGACTGGGGAATGCCACATTGCTAATAGTAAGGGGATATCCATTGGAGGACTGGGTGGGCACATAGGCTACAGCAAAAGGACCAGGTGCCCATGGCATCTGTTAATATATATTATAGAAGGGGCAAAAAGTCCTGGGAGGTATGTGGATCTGGGGTATCATAGCAGTACTTCACCCTTTTGGGTGAGCCAAGGAAGAAACGTTTAACCTTAGTATTATTTGGTTTAAGCTTGTAGTCATCTGATAGTTGTACTGTGCAATCTAGAAATCAGTCTGTCCAAGAGAAGAAGAAAAGGAATGAACGGCTTTGGGTGTCTCAGTTTTCCTCGAAGATTTTATTTCTTGGGCTTTGAAGGGAAACACTCATTGAAGGCATTGTCATTTGTTCACCCTTTGAATTCTGGGGTTAATTCAAACTCCTTCCTTCTGCTGGGTGACCTCTCACCTTGATATTAGGTGCAGGCTGTCACTTGAGGAAGGCCAGTGTAGGTTTACTTTAGTCTAGATGTGGAAGGCCGGCACTTGAACTTGAGTTAGAAGCATCCAGTGGATTTTTTAGTCCAGCACACCAGAGCCTTGTGCCTCTGCTCCCATCACAATCCTGATTTGGCTGGTTCTTCAGAGTTTACAATGCAGTTTCAGTGGGCTTGGATTTCCCAAGCCTGGAACACATCAAGGTTAATAAACTAGATGTGTGGGTGAGGAGCAGGGGGATTCTCTATGATAGATGCCTTTAGATGCAGAAGTGACACATATACACAGAAAATCACCTCCCCACACCGAGGCATCACAATGCCCTCTCTGCTGCAGTCTGACATTTTAGGGCTCTGCCCAATCCAGCAGTTTCTCAATATATACCCACACTCCTTTTCTTTCCAATCTGGCTCTGTGAACTGAAGTTCCCTGAAGAAAGCCACATCTTAATTGAAAGCTCTTCAGACTGATCAAGGATTATCCCTAATGATTGTCAGGAGTTGGAAGGTTGCAAACTGAGAGCCAAAATTATCTTAAGCTAACTTAAATGCTCCTCATAGCCACTTACCAGCCATCTCTGTATCTGGCCTAACATCCTGTGGAGTGCCAGGTGAAACATTTGGAAAATATTAACAGAACATCGACTCACACCCACCCTAAAGTTCAGGATGTGAACAGATAGCATCTGAGGCCCACAGCAGATACTTCCCTGCCTTGCTATAATTGGTGTACCTGCTGTGCACACCAACGCAGAAGAGAAGAGTTTGGTGTGGGCAGGTCCATGTTAGACCACAGTAAATGTTCTATCTGTGAAATCATACAGACACATGTAAGAAAAAGCCCTTTCACTTACTTAGGGGTGAGGACTACACAGAAGAAAAAAAATCTACAACAATATGGAGGCTGAAGATAAAAGAACAAGCTTTGATTTAAATACACTGTGCACCCGAGGTGAGGGATTAAGAAGACCTGTCTGTAGCCTCCTTAGGTACCTGCTGGGTGGAGAGAATCAGCCTTCCTCACAGACCCAATGTAAAGTTAGAAAACCTAGATCCTGTCAACACTTTGAGAGAAAACTTGCCGACTAATGATACTAAGCAGAAGGTGTCACGGACCTCTCTGTTTCTGTGGATTTGGTCCCCAACATCATGTGAGTGAAATTTACCAAAATGCTCCTGTATCTAAATGCTGGCAGCTGTGTGAATGTGACACCGCCCCCACAAGCTCCTGTATCTAAACGCTTGGCAGCCATCTTTGGGAAGGTTATGGAAGCTTTAGCAGATGGAGCCTTGCTGAGGGGAGTATGCTGCTGGCAGTGGGTGGATATGTGATCTCTCAGTGTCCTGTTCTGGTCACCTGCTGTCATGTGTCCCCTGACATTATGGACTTTCTCCATAGAACTGTAAGTCAAAATCAACTCTTTCTTCACAAGCAACTTGTGGTCACAGTGTTTTATTACACACACAACGAAAAGTAATCAGCACAGAGTCTCATCCTCTGCTGTATGGTCAGACTTTTAATGTATGATTTGTAGGGATCTGTATGTTAAATCAGCCTCTTAAGGGTTTTCAGCACGATATCATTATGCAGAAGAGTCCCATCTATGGAAGACTTTGTAGTCTGGGCAGCATGGCTGGATGCTGAGGCTCTTTCCAGCTGAGGGGAGCCTAGGGGTAGAAGCTCTTTTGCTTTTCTGAGAGACTCCTTATTAAAAAGAAAAGAAAAGGAAGAAAGAAAACACCGTTTATCTGTTTCTAACACTGGCTTAACCAGAAAAGAAAGCGGCTTCTTGATCTTTCTGGCACAAGGCAGCGTTGAAACGTGTCCATGGCACTGATGCTGAAATTCATTCTTTGTCCAGCTGTGTAGCACTAGCCAGAGAGCGGAAGTGTGGGACCACACCGCAAAGCCTTCCAGGAAACCTAATGTCTATGTGAACCTTTTCCCAGCTAGTCCACCACCGCCAATCCTGCTAGCACCCTGTTCTGGGTCAGGATTCCAAAGCTCTTCTCAGGCAGGTTTTCACATGTCCCAGTGACAGCAGCTTCTTAGCTTTGAGAGAGAAACAGAACAACAAGCTGGGACTGTGCCTGCCAACCCTGAATAGCTGCCAGGGGATTTGGAGGGAGGGTACAGATAATGAAGCCAGAAGCATCCCATAGACACCAACAAGGAAGGAAGAAAGCACCTGGCCAGCGCTCAGGATGCAGCTATGCAAAAGGGCTATCAGGGAAGTCCAGGATGGGCAGGTCTACTCAATGGCTTTGGCAACTCAAGAAGGAATTTGAATCAGGTCCACAGTTTCTCCGAGCTCCAGGCAACCTCCTGTGAAAACTGAGGTCAAGCCTACATGGCATGAAGAGAAAGGGTGGAAATGTTTATTGATGAAGAATCCTTTGAAGCAAGAGTCCCCCTCTTCTAATTATGTAGTGGCTCATGGAAGATTAAGGAAGGAAAAATACTTTGCAAACTGTTCTTTCGGGTTTTTTTTTCTCCTTTTTGCAAATTTTTCACAAACATGAAGAAACATCATCTTTTCCCTTCACCCAGTGTGTTTTGATATGCCTCTTTTTTTTTTTTTTTTTTTTGGTTTTTCGAGACAAGGTTTCTCTGTAGCTTTGGAGCCTGTCCTGGAACTAGCTCTTGTAGACCAGGCTGGCCTCGAACTCACAAAGATCCACCTGCCTCTGTCTCCCGAGTGCTGGGATTAAAGGCGTGAGCCAGCACTACCTGGCTTGATGTGCCTCTTATGTGACATTTGATATGTATGCAAATGAATTTGAATGGTTGAGTCAGCAAACACATGTCTCAGTTAACAGTACCTCATGCTAGAACTGATATTTAGAAGCCACTGAAAATACCCTTTATCCTTATATTCTGAAACTGGCATTATTTTCATGATCTCTTGTGAAATGCAATTCATTTTGCCCCCACGAGGAAGACTGATTTTGAACTTGTTACCCTTGTATCTCACCCTCCCCATTCCTGGGATTATAGGTGTCCACCATCTTGGTAGCCAGGCTTCAGCAAGCATAGGGACACAGCAGAAAAGTGTACTGTTCCCCCTATCCTGAACAAATAAAAGAACTGAAATGCAGGGGAGCAAAGGAGGCGGTGGCAAGGAGTCTTCTTAAGTGTCTCATCCTTCATGTTCAGAGACTGTGGACCACCTGAGCATAGGCTGAGGCTGAAGGTAAGAGGAATGCGTCCACTCCTCAACCTGAAAGCATGACTCTCAACTTATAAATAGATTGCTGTGGAAATAAAATCTCTACTTTAAGCCACACAGTCATTACTGCTGCTTTCATAGCTGCAAACACCCCCAAACAAGATGCTCTCTTGAGGACCAAGGAGGTAGAACACATGGGGAGGAATCACCCCAGAGATCTGACAACTTTGATCAAATGTGTCCTCAGACCGAATAAAAGGAGCTGGAGACTGGGGGCTCCTCTCAAATAATTATTATTTTGCAGCCACAGTAACTTATGCTTGTGTGGGTTTGGGAGGGAGCCTGGCAAGTCCCTGTGATGGGCACAGGGAGCACAATTATGAGAATAAATAAGCCCTGATGGCTTGATTACTCTTTTCTTACACGTCTTTTTAAAATTAAGTAAATATAATCTGAATTAAAGAGAAAGTCTGCTTTTCTCACTGTGAGATTTTAGCATTCAAAAGGAGGAGAATAGACTGAAATCAGTGACCTTTCAGCTCGTCACTGGGAGTTTAAATGAGCATAATGAGGGTAGGTTTCCTTGGATAGATAAGACAAGACACCAGTGCCCCTCAGAGGCCTATGAGCTCCCTGGTTTGCTGAATCAGGCAACAAATACATGCTAAATACTTAGCACCTACCTTTCAAAGGAGGGAGCTGATCTTGACTGAAATAGAATCATGACGTGATTCTATTCCCCTTTCCTTCCCTTCATCAGCCCCAGTCTGGGACAGGTGCCAAGGGAGGCAATTGAGACCTACGTTCAGAAATTTTGAGAACTCTTGAGAAGACAAACACCCCCATAGTAGAGACCTGGAGCTGGCCAGACATTGAAATCTGAGTTTGCAAGTGCCAAATCTGTTAGTCTATGAGATAAATAAACACAATAATAAGAGCCAGACCTTCAGATCTATAGTTGGTGAAAAACAAAAACAACAACAACAAAAACCTGAAAAAACTGTTTCTCTAAAAAGATGATGCAAGTTTTTCAAGACATTTAGTGTTTAAGTGGCAAAAGGGAGGTTGTACACAGCCATGTACTTTCTGACCCAAGAGGCTTGGAGGGAACATGCTCTCCTGGAGGAATGGCCAGACCACAAGATGGGGATGCAGTGGACCCCTAGGGTTCAAATACAGCATGTAGAGGCTATGACCCTTCTCCTTTGGTGGGGCAGCTGTTTCCTCATCATGTGCACGAGCTTGACAGCAAACTGCTTGTCCTCTGAAGATAAGTGCCCATTTGTTTCATTTTTGTCTTTAGGGCATCAAACACTCTCCCCACCCTCTTATTTTATCAAGGAGCTGCTTGAGTTACACCTCTATTTGGGAGTTTAAATGCTTCAGCCTGATGGGAGGGGTGCCCAACCCTGGATGGCAGAGTAGAACCCCCCTAGAAGTTATTGGGTGTGCTTTGGAGTTTTCAATACTCTTCAATCTTTTACATTAAATTTCAAATTTAGAATATGGCCGCAGGCTCTTCTGGGAGGGGAACCAATTTTGTAACCACTCCACTCTGATGCCATGTCCAGATGCCTGTTAACCATCCTCTGTTGCGTGCCTTACCTTCTGCAATGTCACACGTGGGAAAGTTCTTTCCAGATGCTGTTGGTGGGACAGTTAATAAATTTTAGTTTGGGGATTATTCGAAGCCAAAAATCCTTCCTTCTACTGTTCCAGTTGAGTGTTCTGTATTTCCCCCTAAGAATCTGTGGCTGTTTGGTGCTCAAGGTTTGAACATGGATGGGCTTGCCTGTTCAAAGAGCTCACCGTGAACTGTGGAAGGACAGATAGGATGTTGTGAGGGTAAGAAGAGCCAGCTATGCTATAGAAACTTGGGTGGAAAGCTGGTGAGGGCTTATTTGAATTTCTGTCAGGTCAGTGGCAGGACTGGAGGGACTTCAGAGTTTTCTGTCTCCTCTGAGCGCAGGGCAGGCTGATGTCACCACATAGGAGTTATATTGGAAATTCATCCCCAGTTGAGAAGCTGAGGTTTTGGCCTGAACCCACACACTCAACCTTCTTCTCTCCTCCCAGGCAATACCAGACACTAGCTTCATACAGACACTCTCCTGGAGGAATGACAAGTCCACAAACATGGGATGATGTTTTCTCAAACTTCCAGAATTTCAAACTGTTTCATCTAATGCTTTTATCTGGAGGTCAAGGGGATCATGCAGATGTGTCCTACTGGACATCAGCATGGGATATCCAAACACACTTATGAAATTAAAATTGAAATACCAGTCATTAATAACTCAGTGAACTTGTATTGCTTTATGAGACAAGATTTTGGAATACAGCCCAGGCTGGCCTTGAGGTCATGAACTTCCCACCCCAGCCTACCTGGGCTAGAATTAGAGGTGTGTGCTGCCATGCCTGGCTAAATTATTTTATTTAAGGTACAACCTGCTGTGTGAATCAGCCAAGTCAGCCTTATTCAAAGTACATATAACTCACCAGTTTATTTGCTAATTGTGCTTGTGGCCAAGGGAAGATCTTGTCAAATTCCATGTGGGACACATGAAAGCTTCTCATCTGCCTGGTTAGCCTTGCACACAACCGTAGCCAGGGATTCCCTCTTAAAAGCAGCTCTTTGGGTGGTTTACATTATCTCCATGTTGACATTTTTCCATAGAATTATTCATTTCCTGATTATCCATGGTTACATATAAGTCTTGCTGTGTGCTTATACTGTTTATATTACTCCTGCCTCTGACAATACAATATAACACCTGACATAACACAAAGCTGGAAGGATTTATTGGGGCTCATTGTGAGAGCTCAGCCCATGGTCACTGGCCTTATGCACTTGGTCAGAGCATCTTGGCAAAAGAGAGCTGTTCTCTTCCTGGCAGATAGGAAGCAGAGAGAGGAACAAACTAGAACCTGATTATAACGTTCCAACATTTTATTCCAGTGACCCTACTCCCTCCATCTGGTGCTGTGGGAGAACGCTCTTGTGCATTGTAAAGATTTGTCACTTGTATTGGTTTAATAAAATGCCGGTTGGCTAGTAGTCTGGCAGGAAGTATAGGCTGGGCAACTAGACTAGGAGAATTCTGGGAAGAGGAAAGGCAGAGACACAGTCACCCATCAGATGCAGAGGAAGCAAATGAGAGTGCTTCACTAAGAAAAGCTACCAAGCCACGTGGCCAAACACACACAAGAATTATGGATTAATTTAAGTTTTAAGAGATAATTAATAATAAGCCCGAACTAATAAGCCAAACAGTGTTGTAATTAATATAGTTTCTGTATGATTTTTTTTTTTAGGTCTGGCCACTGGGAAATGAAAGCTCAGTCTCCATCTACAACCTCAAAGTCCTCAGGCATATGTCCTTGTGGAGGACACACTCATGAAGGCACATGAGTACACAAGCAAATACATACATATTCCCACAAATGCACATATGTATGCGGGCACACACATATACATGCACAGACATGCATATGTACAAATGCACACACATATTTACACGCATGCATAGGAATATATTTCCAATATACACATATGTATGTAGGTATACACATATACACACAAAACACATGCATACATACATATATATGCAAGCACATACATATAAACGTGAGCACACATACATAGCTACAACACCTTCATATACGTATATGCATACACATAAAACATGCACACAAGCACTTGCACAGCACACAAATATGCATGTGAACACACACATATATACATGTACATGTATTTGCACATAAACATACAAAATGCACACATACATGTGCATACATGCACACATGAACATATGTGTTATACACACATATGCCCAACTACCCAGAAATAATTATATCCATCAGACTGAGAAATGATGATTATGACTACTAGGGCTACAGAAAGAGATCACCCTGTCTCAACAAAAAAGAAAGGAAAAGGAAAGAAGAGAAAAATGGCCCAAGTGACATTACTTACTCCTGCCTAGATTCATATTAATTATCATTTAGTCAGACTCATCAGCATTTTTTTCTTTTAAGTTCATACGTATGACCCATATGTAAGTTTCACAACATGGCACTTTTATAGTTTTAATGAAAATCACCCTTGGGCCACTGAGATTTGAGTGGGTAAGCAATGTGTTACCGTTTAAGATTTGGAGACTAGTTTTTGGCTGCTGGCTAGCAGTCTGCCCTCTCTGGGCCTCTCTGTCAAGTGGAGTCAGCAATGACCGAGGCCACAATGATTCTGTTGGTAAATTTACTTAACTGCAGCTGGAATGATGAAATGCTGCTTTTAACCTATTTAATTAGCAGATTTTCATTTATTGAAAGATTAAAACCCAGTGTCAGTCAGGATTCAAGGAAATAAATACGTGCAAACCACACAGATGGTAATAAAACTGCTGAACTTTTCTGAAGGGCAATTTGAAGCATGTAAAAGAAAAAAAAAGCCTGGACCTGTTTGTCACATCAGTCTAGTGATTGCTCTTGTAGGGCCTGATCAGGAAGAGCTCATGAAAGATGTAAGGAAGTTTGATGAGCAGCATTGTTTGCAGAGCACCATTCATAATTATGCAAAATCAAAATAATTTCTTGCCCCAGGTTGGGGAAGTGCTCTTGTCAACCAAGATGCACTCAATGATAAAAGGAATACAACTCTTCAATGTAGTTTCACACACACACACACGTAAATACACACACACACACACACACACACACACACACACACACACACACATATATGTATATATACACACACACATATGGCATGAGGTCTTGTTACATAGCTCAGACTATCCTCAAGCTCACTTTGTAGCCTAGGCTGACATGACACAACCCTACCTGAGCCTCCCCGTACTGGAAATATAGGCATGTATCACCTAGCCCAGGTAAGATGTTAACCAAGTTTTACATATATATAATTGTTTAGATCACTTATGATTATGCCTGTATAAATATATTTCTTATAAAACTACACACACATTTAAAATATTTTTAATTATATCCATGTGTATGTATGTAAGGTAGTGGCTCCAGATCCTAGAACTGCAGTTATAGAAGATTGGGAGCTGCCTGACCCAGGTTCTGAGAAGTGAATTTGGGTTCTCTGCAAAAGTAGTATGTTCTCTTAACCATTGAGCTCCAGCCGTGTGTGTGTGTATGTGTGTGTGTGTTGCACATACACAGAAACAGAGAGGCACAGGGGTGGATAACAACATTTTATATATGGATATACATTTAATTACATACGTAAAAAATCCTGAAGTAACACAAAGTAATACTTTCATAGTGCTTATCTTGGTGAGAATGAAATCTTATTACCAAATTGGCTTCCTTGAGCTTTCTATATTCCTATAAATTTTTGAAACCAGCACATTTTTATTTTATATACATACTAATTTATGTGCATGTATGTTCTTGGAAAACTTAAAACACTGAATTACTATCATAATTTGTTTAAGTCAGAGTCTTGCTATGTAGTCTGGGTTGTCCTTAATTAAGCTCCCAGTTCTCCTCAGCCTCCTGAGCTTGGGTTTATAGGTCTGCAACCTCACACCTGGCTTCTCCCCTTTTCATCTAGTTCCCTTTCCTGATTCCCACTACTTTCTAAGGAAAGGAAGATTCTACACATCTACTGTCAACAGTTCCAGGGTCTTTGCTCATGAACTGGAGCCCAACTTTTCTTCCAGTCTAAACTGTCTTCTCCTTAATGACACACCCAAAAACCTTCTCGGCTTAAAGCAACCTACCTATCAGCGACAGCAAAGGCAGGTGACATATTGACTGCTTTAGCACTTACTGTGCATTTAAATAATAGATTCTGGTCTGGAGTTGTGTGGAGAGGAGGGCAGGCCCACACTCCATCATCTCTCTAGCTATGGATTTTGTCATTACTGTGCTTGCCTCATGTTGCAAGAGGTAAAGATCGTATTTGTGATTGATGGCAGCAGATGGGCTATTTATTCTACTGTTTACTTTTTATGGGGATGAAGAGGAAGTAAGTGCATCCAGAACACTCAGCTAAGCATTTGCTAATGTCCTCTATTGACCAAGACATATAGGGAGATTATCTATTGCCCAAGGCAGAGCCCAGGCTTCTTGGGAGCTTTGCTGCCCAGCAACCAAGGGAAGGGAAGATAGACACTTGACGTTTCAGGAAACACTGTGGTCAACTGGGAAGCAGGTGTTGTTTTCCCCACTTCATAGATATGTAGAGCAGGGGAACTATCTGCAAGGTTATACAAGTCACAGATTTTGGGGCTAGGAATTGATATCTGAGTATATGATCCTGAAATCTATTGTACATACTGCCTCAGTATCTTCAATCTGGTTCTTTTCAGAGATGACTGGCTCCACAGAAGGCTCTTCACAGTTTACCCTTCAGAGATCACCCTGCTTGATGTAATGACATTGAGCTGGGAAGTCTCACAGCTCTCCATTTGTAGGTGTGAATCACCTTCTGTGTTGCAAAGGCAGAGAAGTTTCATAACCCAAGGGCAAAAAAAGTAGAGTAGTGGCTGGGAATCAGGATCTAAGACGATCTGGGCAGGGTACCCTCAGTAATTCAAAAGGAAAGGGTAGGTCAGCAGATGCTAGAAAGCCAAGCCCAAGGTCAGCATGGGAAGGACAGCTAGCCATTGGCTGAAAAGAGCCCACATCCAGCTACTGTGAAGAGAATAACTAGGAGCAAGAGAACACCAAGGAACAGATCAGTAAACTTTCTTTCGGTCCTGAATGTCACCAGTTAAAGAGAAAACCATTTCCAGGGTCCCTTCTGGCCCACCAGTGTTCTCATATCTTCATTTATGAAAATACCCTTAGGTACATGGCTTTCATCAGTTCCATGATACACCATGGACAAGGTTCTGCTACTTTTCACAACTAATGTGACTGCTTAACCAGACTGACACAGCCTCTGGTACAACGGAATAAGACAAAGTTGACTCAGAGAACTCAATGTTGAGAGTTAAGCCACACATGCCTGTAATCGCAGCATTTGGGAGGCCAAGACAGAAGGATCATTTGTTTGAGTCTAACCTAACTGAAGCCATTTCTCAAAAAATGTTCAATTTTATAAAATAACTTTGGATTTGTAGTAGACTCTTTCTTCCCTCAGCCTTATCCTATACTGCCATCTTACATCAAAGTGCTTATCTGTCAAAACTCAGGGATCAGCATTGACAGCCTCTCCTTCTATGGTTTCAGGACCCAGCCAAGGGCTCCACAGCATCTTCAGTGCTCTTCCTGCTGACTCCATCCACCTTTTTAAAACTAGTGGTAGCCATTAATTCAGCTCTGTCTGCTGAGGAACAATGGTCTTTTTTCTTGTCACTTGTATTATTTTTAATAAAATGCTGATTGGCCAGTAGCCAGGCAGGAAGTATAGGCAAGGCGATCAGGCAGGAAGTAGAGGTGGGTGATGAGAACAGGAGAATTCTGGGAAGAGAAAGGTCAGTCTGCAGTTGTCACCCAGCCACAGAGGAAGCAAGATGAGAATGCCTCGCTGAAAAAGATATCAAGCCAAGAATAATGGACTAATATAAGATATAAGAAAGAGTTAACAAGAAGCCTGAGCTAACAGGCCAACCAATTTATGATTAAATGTAGACCTGTGTGTATTTTTTTGGGGACTGAATGGCTGTGGGACTGGGCAGGACAGAAACCTTTGTCAACATCTGTCCTTTCACCCTTCCTTATCTGTGCCATACTAGTTGACAGGCATCAAACTTGTCCTGAGTCTACACTGATGGGGAATGTCTAAAACGTTACCAAGCAGTAAGAGGGGTTAGCTGATGAAATGAGCCTATGCATTCACAGAGTCTGTTACACGTTGGAATAAGTACTACAAAGAAGACAGAATAGGACACTATGAACACATTGATCCATGACTGTGCAAACCCAGGCTAGGAAGATTCCAAAGTACCTGGCATGTGCAGTCGTTTCTTGTTTGTCTCTGAGCCAAGGGACATAGGAGAAGAAACAGGTTCATCAGAAAGAGCTTATGAACTTGATTTGAGAAACTCGAGAAGGAGGCAACAGGCAGGCATAATGATGCATTTAGACCTCAGGATGGCAGCCTGCCCCAGTTCTTCTAAACGTATGCAATTTCTTCATTCATTTTGGCTTCTGGTGACACTTTTATATGTCTATTTTATGACACATATCTTAATCAACAATAAAAAATAATTTACCTTATTCTTGTGCTATTTTTCTTCTCAACTGATCTTCTGTCAAAGGCTTAATGCTCCATACAATCATTGCTATCAATCCTCTCTCCATATCACCTCTCACAATAGTTTATAAGAGTGGGGGCAGAAATTCACTCTATAGGGTGTAAGGCAAAAAAACCCATGGTAAAACTACAAGCTGCTCACGTATACATGAGAACAAAGAGAGCAGAGTTTAATTATAGCAAGCAAGACACCTGCCAAGGTTGGTGATTAGCAACATTTGCCAAGGTCAGCAGCTAGCAATGTCAGCCAAGATGCCAAGGTCAGCAGCTAACAAACAAGCCAAAGATGGAAGGAAGGAAGCAGGAGCAATCTCCTTTTCGTGAACACATTCTTAATTGGGAGAGTAGCCCATGACCACAATCACTTCCCTGGTTGGGCCAACGGGGCACAAACTGTGCATGTGGGTTCCCCACTAGTTTGGCCCAAAATATGCTTAGAGAAGTAACCAGTCTCATTAGAAATTGCCTCAATCTTTGTTCAGCTTTGGTGCCAGTCCTAGAAAATATCCCCCCACAAACAACTCAGTGGTTTCTCCCTCTCTTAGAGCTCCTCTTCTAGTCTCAGAAGCTTCTCGTAATTTTCCTTAGTCAGTCTTCTCCTGCCACACCCACCTTGCCTTGTCTGTGTCTTTATTCCTCACTAATATGATATAGAGAACTTGGAGCCACCATCTCAGTTGACTTTTGTGGACCACTAATGGTCACTGAGCCGCCCACACCTAGGCTGAGGAAGACTTTGCTCTATAAGATCTTCTTCAGTACTTAAGAAGTGTTAATGGATGGAATTCAAAGGCTTGTGACCTGTGACTTCTTGGAATCTATTCTCTGAAGACAGGGAACCCACGATGTCTTAGCTACTTTTCTATCCCTCTGAAGAGATTCCATGACCCAAGCAACTTGGAAAAGAAAGCATTTAACTGGGGGCTTGCTTATAATTTCAGACGGAAGTCCGCCCATTACCATCAAGCCAGGGAGGCATGGTTCTAGAGCAGTAACTGAGTGCTTTCATCTCATCCGCAGGCATAAAGCAGAAAGAGAGCAAGGTAACTAGGAAATGACAGGGTTTTCTAAAACTGCAAAGCCCCCCCCCACGACACACCTCCTCCAACAAGGTCATACCTCCTAATCATCCCCAAATTGTTCCATCAACTGGTGAGTAAGCATTCAAATATATAAGCCAGATGAGAAAGATGGAACTTCATACATGGAAAGTTTTAAGGACTGAATCTGAAAGCTGTTTTGTGACTTGCTATTAATAACACTGACCTGAATTAGGCATATGAAGGATGGATACTAGAAAAACCTAACATGCTTTTACAGCCTTTACATTAGAGTCCTTCTAATATTGGTTCCGGAACGTGTAGTGAGAATATATGCTAAAGTTTTGCTATGGGCTCTGAGGGAATTATTGAATTGGTATGAGAAGCTTAATTACATTATTGATGTTCACAACTTCTCAATGGTGGGGCTTAAAACAGTTTCTCAAACATTCTGTCCCTGTGTATTAGCTCCTCAGAAATAATGATATCATCATGATTTAAGGCTACTTTGAAATTAGATACTCACATGAATTCTGAGTATATATTAGGAAATCATTCAGCATAATAATAACATTTACTGTGCATTTATTGTGGGATAATTATTAGATTTGAGGAATGTCAGGGAATTCTTTTTGCAGACTAATGGGTTTATATGTTGGTGATTTAATTTTTTTTTGCATTTACATCCATGTGAGTACTAAATATTGAAAAGACTTAAGCTAAGTGTTATCCCTTGAGGGAAGCCCTCTAGGTGTGTTTCTTGTAATATGCAGATTCAGATAGGTGCACGGTGTTCAGTCTTTTGCCATTTTCTAACCAAACTGACAGTGAGGTTTTTGTTTTTGAACCAAGTATCACCTAGAAGAGTCCTGAGAGTGTACCCAGCCAAGATGTGCATTGGTTTCCATCACATGTATAGTCTAAAAATTTTACTTCAGAGTGATACCCAAGTGTTAGCCCCTTTTCTATCTATCTACAGTGAGTGTGTGTGTGTGTGTGTGTGTGTGTGTGTGTGTGTGATGTATGCTTCTGTGTTTTGCATGGGGTTGTGGAGACTAGAAATTAGTATCAAGTGTCTCCCTATATTTTTTTTCAGCTAATATTTTGAGATAGGGCCCTTCACTGAATATGGAGCTCACCAAGTGGCTAGACTGGACAAGGAGCTCCCAGGAACCTTCCTCCCAGTGTTATTATTACAGTTAGCAGTGTGGATCTCAGCTTTTCATGTAAGTGCCAAGGATCTGAACTCAGATTCTCATGCTTGCACAGCCAACCCTTTGCTCACTGAGTGATCTCAACCACTCTAAATATGATTATTCTTAAAATTTTCATAGCAAAAATAAGTGGATTAGAATGCATTGTATCTTCCCATTTAGCCTCTAGCATTCTTAGTCTTTGGATGGGTACAATTTTTTCTTCTTTTAAAACATAATTCATGCTAATGTGCTTAATCTTAATTAAAAAATATGTTTTTCTTACTGCTAAAAGGAGAACACACACACACACACACACAGGCTGTCAGTCCAGAATATACTATTCCTACAAGTTTTCTGGGCTTCGTTCCCTCCAACATTCACTTTACATCTATTGTTCTAAGCCTCCCAAAGCCCTGCAATCAATTCTTTCTTATTTTCTATTGTATTTCTGGAACAGGGATTCTAAATTGAAACAAAAGGTGGGAGAGATGAAATAGTGATAGCCCTAGAAATTGGATGAGAGGCAAGGGTTCACCTTCTGTGGGCTGCAATTATTTCGTAGTATAAAAAGGGGCTGAGCAGGAAGTGTTAGACAAAAATCTCTCAATATTGTTGCTCTAGTGTGTTGCATTCATTACTTAAGGCTTCATTTAAGCATTCATTAGTGGGTTTGTCCTGGTTTCTGGTCCTAGTCATAAACTTAATGCATGTATTAGCACTTCTAGCCTCAGTTCTTGGAAACACTGCATGCTTCTTCCCAGCAGCATGAAGGTTATTGTTGCACATTTCTGACGAACCTCCTTGGTAGTCAGAGTTCTCCTTGATCCAGCGATGGTACTGTAAAACATAAGTCTTGGCTTTTTTCCCCCTCTCTGTTATAGGAGTATGCTTGGAACCACACTGCTGCCATCTTCAGGAACTTAGATGCTTGCAAAAGACGTCACAGCTGGGCTTATTGACTTCTGATGTTTTCTCAAAGTAGGAGGTGGACAGGGTCAGATAACTCTCAGCTGAGTATTCACCCATATCTCCCAACCGTTTGGATGCAATTCTGCTCTAGCTATATATGGTCTTTAGGGTCTTGTGAAATGGCTGAAATATATAAGTAGGGAAGGACTAAGGGAAAGGGCCCCCCTGTCATGGGGAAGTCATCATGCATGCTGGTTACGGATCTAGTGTGGCTGTTTTAAGGTCACCCACACTTCTGCTGGCCATGTAGTGTAGCTGCTTTTAGGTCTTCCACATTCTTGCCCATAATTCCTCACCTATTTCTCTGTAAATAAAGCTTTATAAACTCATGAGATCACCTTGTCTCCAGTGAATTTTAGTGGAATCACACCTAGGTATGTCATTGGGACTGTAGAAAGAGAAAGTAGGCATTGTTTACATCTCCCCTAGGGAAGAAGTTTTAACAATATCCTTTAAATTTGTGATATTATTAATAAATTTCCATGTATCATTGACACTTTAATTCCCTACTGAGATGATTTTGTTAATTAATTTTATTTTAACTAGGTCCATGGACACACAATTATTTCTGAATGTGTGTTAACACTTACCTCTAAATCCCAGTATCCTCCCCTCATCAACCACTCTGAGAACTATGGAATACACTTTCTCAAGGGCTTAAGTTAATTCACAGACCAGATGCTAGCACAGTTTCTTATTTAGTTCAAAGTTTTCCTTCCTAAGAGGGGAGGCGTTCAGGGAGGAACTCAACCGTGCTCTGATTAGTAGAGCCTCTTTCAACTCATAGGAAAGGGCTCATAAGACATGAAGCCCTTTAATGGTCAGTGTTACTGGAGCAAGTCTGCTAAACCTCTCTGCTAGAAGTTCACACAGTCAACAGGAAGATGTCAAGACTTGACAGGAGTTTCTCAGAACTCAGTGAGATCAGAAGTGGGAAGGGGTAGGCTGCTCTTACTTCATAAGGAATCATAATTTCTTCTCCTCACGGGTGGAAGAGGCTGTCAGGTAGCTGAATTTCTCCTGGCCGGTTGCTTGGAGATTTAGAACTTGTATATGGAACAGTCTGGCTAGATGTGGCAGTTTCCTCATTCTGGTTCATCTCAGCGAGATTTAGACTCTCACTCAGAGTTGGTCATCTGGCTTGGAGAAAGAGGATTGACAAAGTCTATCACGGCAGTTGGCACATGCCACTCATTGTAGATACTGAAACTCCCCAGCACAACCTGGCCCTGGGTGGCAAAACAGAGGTAACCAAATGGCTTGCTGGGATTGAAGGACCAGAGCTCTCTGTGGCTAGCAAACTATGGGAGAATTACTCTCCCTCCCTTCATAGTCAACAACTGCCAGGACAGTCACTGCCAAGGCTGAGGTCTTAGAATTCCTCTTCCAAACATGCTGGAATTTAGTGACATCTTTGTACAGGCAGATAAGCACATTTACTTGCAACAGCTATGTCATGTCCAGTAGTCAGCATTCCCAAATCTCTTCCATATTTGCCAGTTCTGACATTCTTTCTGCCCCCTCTTCTGAGATGGACATAGGGGGAGCGTCATTATCATTTGAGGACATGGCACTGTTGTGTTGCCCATGCCCTGGTGGATGACCTCACACCCATTACATAAGGGAAGCACTAATTGGATCAATATGTTCTTTTTTTATTGCTAAAAGAAAAATTTACATTTACTCCCCTTGTCTCAGACCCTCCCGCTCCCCCAATAGTCCACCTCTCTCCCCCTGCTTCCTTAAGAGAGGGCAGGATACCCTGCTCTGTGGGAAGCCCAAGGTCCTCCCCCTCCATCCCGGTCTGAGAAGGTGTGCATCC
>JAQHUG010000381.1:870907-896190 GCA_028555095.1 Dicrostonyx torquatus | reverse complement strand
CATGTGAGTGCAGGTGCCCACGAATTCCAGAAAAAGGTGTTCATTACCCTGGCACTGGAATTACAGATGCTTATAAGATTCACAATGGAGGTACAGATCCCAACCCAGGTCCCCTATAAGGATAAAATATATTCTTAATCCCTTAATTGCCGAGTCTTTTCTCCAGATAGGGAAGTGTCATATGATGAACTTTATACTCAGAACCCCCAGAGGCAATAAACATCATTTTTTAATTTCAAAATTGTTTACATGAATTTTTTAAAATTTCAAGCCCATGGAACTACTTAATGTTATGGCAGAAAGCGCTAAGAATCATCACTCTTTCACCTCAGTAATACTTTTACATTAGCACATAGGAAGTGTAGGAACCGTCGAGACATTTTCATGCATGTATAGAGTGTTCTTTTATGACTTTCACCCCCGGAAGTCTGGAAGTAAGATCATGTTATCCATTTTTATTTTAAAGCTTAACCCGATTTAAAATGTTTCTATAAGCATCCCCCAAGACACCTTAAGCCTCAAGAACATTCCACCCTCCAGATTCTAAGAGCTAGAGGAGGGAGAGGAAGGTTGTGATGATTTGTCTCAGATCTGGAGAAGACATGGTCGTAGTACTCACAAAGTCATGGCAGTGTGGTCAACATTCCAGCGCAGATCCAGGAAAGGAATTTGAGGTCCCACCCCTCACAGTTCTAACAATTGATGGTTGCTGGGGAGGAGGGACTCATTTTTTTATCACAACACAGCCACAGGCACATTGTCTATAATCCAATATATAGCCCCACACCCATGTACATGCCAAAAAGGCTAATTTAATTCAGTGCGCTACAAAAACGAAAAGGACTTGAAGCTAAGACAGATATTGGGAAGAGAAGGGTTCTAATGAAAGAAAGAAAATAAAGGGCAATAGGAGGTGATCAATGATCAAAACACATTATGTACATGTATAAAATTGTCAAATATATTGTATAATTAAGAAAATAAGGCTTAAATTAGAAAAACTAACATTGTTTATGACAAACACAATAGTTGTTAGTTTGAAAAAAAATGAGTAGCTCACCCAGCATATAAAATATATGGTACTTTTTTCTCAAAGCCTTTATACATAAAGATTCAGTAGAGAATATTTTTAAAATATTGTGCAAAGATTTATTGAAAAAGAAGGATGATGTGACACATTTATAATTATGGTAGGTGACATTGAAACTATCACAGAATGAATTACTTTCTATATAATGAACATATGAACCCAACATATGTGAATAACTTCTTTAGTGTGCTTGATGAATTTTCTAGACACAGAGAATTTTAAAGTGCTAATTAGGGGGTATGCTTAATTTGCAAGAACTAGAAAAAACTATGTTTTAGGGGCTGGAAATGTAGCTTGGTTGACAGAATTGCCCTGCATGCATAAAGAAGATGGAGTTTGGTACCCAGTACAGCATAAATCAAGTGTGGTGGTTGCATGCTGTAACCCTAAAATTTAGGTGTCAGCAAGGGGTTCAAAATCCCCCTCAGCTACATAGCGAATTTGAAGCTGGCCTGGGCTACCTCAAAACAAACAAAATCACCAGCAGTGTCTTAGACTTCAAAAGTGTCATTAATATGCCATCATAGATCTTTTGGTTTGTACTTTCTAACACAGAGATGTGAATCTTTTGATGCTGCTGTATGAATTCATCTACAAGCACAGTGGGCCATTTTCATAGCTATCTTGGGACCTTTGCAGTACATGGGCTGCAGCCTGGACACATCTGGGAAAACAGTGGCAAACAAAACAAACAACAGTTATTATGTTGCCAAGTTCTCCTGAACAGAACACTGTGAATACAATAACGTGGTGACTTTTGAATGATGACCATTTCTGTCTGTATTCGGGTTGGTGTATATTGTGGAGTATATGCTTCTTTTAAGTTTGTTTAGTAAAAACTGTACTTTGTCATGTCTGTCCATTGAAGTCATTGTTCTGTTAGCTTAATGGTCAGCTCTTGATTTACAGAGATTTTCTTAGAAGCATGTGCTCCCTATGTTCACACACACAGACACACGCACACCCTGCTTAATATTTTGATATAGTGTGCACGTGTGCTGAGTGTGTATGTGTGATGAAGGCCTTTACCAAAGAGCCTGGAGTTTGCAGCTTGGTCCTTAACTCTCTGCTTGTGCAGAGTTTGAAGGTCAGACAAGGTGAGACTTGAGGGTCATCATCTGAGTTCTCTGCTATTTCTTACCTCCTATTTACCTTCTCAGTTTTGCCGCTGATCCTCAGCATCTCTTGCACTACAGCTTTCATCCTTGGTTATTTGTTCTCTTGGGTTTCCTTAGCTACCTCTTCCATTGCTCCTGCTGTCTATATTGTTTCTGACCCTGCCTCTGCCACTGCCACCTTCTACAAGTTACCAGCCCACACTGGGCTGTCAAGTTGACAAAAATCTAGAGTCAACTAGGAAGAGGGAATCTCAACTGAAGAAATGTCTTTATTGGATTGGCCTATATACAAGCAAGTCTGTGGGGCATTTTCTTAGTTCATGATTGACATGGGAAGGCCCAGCCCACTGTGAGTGGTGCCACCCCTGGGCAGTTGGTCCTGACTTGTATAAGAAAGCAAATTGAGAAAGCCATGAGGGGCAAACCAATAAGCAACATTCTTCCATGATCTCTACACCAGTTCCTGCTTCCAGGTTCCTGCCCTGGCATTCATCAGCAGTGACCTGGGACATGTGAACATATTAAACTCTTTCTTCTCCAAGTTGCTTTTAGTTATGGTGTTTTATCACAGAAATAGAACGCAAACTAGAACACCTTTTCTAATTATTTTATCAATTTCCCTGCCTCAATTAAATAATTGGTTTATACCTTCAATTAAATAATTGGTTCTGTGATTATAAAGACTGTTTACAAGAAAGTGTTCATAAAATATCAACGCTGAATCAACAGCTCTAATAGCGTTCAATAGAGCTTCATCATAAGCAGCGATGCTGAACGGTGCTTAATATCTGTCCTGGGAAAGCTGGATGTTTCTGATCTGTCTCATTCCCTTCTGAAATTTTTAAAGATGCCTATTTTTTTTCAAATACCAATTCTTTACAAGGGCTAGTCTGTGTGTGTAGTTTATTACCACATAAATGATTTTTAATGAACAATACATTATTGATTTGACATTTAACTGCATTTTTAAGTGTGTGTGTGTGTGTGTGTGTGTGTGTGTGCGTGTGTGTGTGTGTATTTATTCTATTTTCCTCTGTGGGATAAAGTCCATCCTTTCCTCTGACTCACTCTTTCACTACTAGCTCACAATAAGGCAGCCACTAGTCTCCCATTTTATATAAAAGATCAAAAACATTTAAATAGACTATTAATATAACTGAAGATCTTAGGAAATAATTACAAAGAATCAGAAATTGGTGGGAAGATGATAGAAAGTATCATCATCCCATACTTTTGGGTGAAGAAACAGAAAGCAATTACTCTAATGGACAAATGAGGTTATATGTCCCCCGGTCACTGGATGCCACTGCCTACCATTTTAGTTAGCTACACACAGAAGAGACTTCCTGAGACTCCAACTTGGTTAGCAAACACTATCAGAAGACATGTTTTAATCTTACTGAAAGATATGAAAATGTTTCCTAGCTGGGCAAAATCTCAGGTTCTTGTGGAATTCAAGCCAGTGATGTCAGCTTTTCCACTCTGTCCTCAGAAGAGGCTTTGAAAAAAACAGACTGAATTCAAACAAGCACATGTTAAAAGATTCTTGGAAAATGCACTTTTATTTTTCAAGAGCAAAATTTGGAGTTGATAGACTAAGGTTGGAGTAATTCCTCCATAAGAAGAAAAATAGTGATCATTATGAATACATTTGACATCTCCAGAAGCAGCTGTTTTACCAAACTTTTCTTTCTTGATCACCTTCTACCTCAAAATATTGGCAGAGTCTAGACATCGCTCATCAGTTAAGAGCCCTCACTACATGTCCAAAAGACCTGGGAACCACATGGTTCTCACAACCACAACCACATGGCTCCCAGTACCACATGCCTCTCACAACCTTCTGTAAACTCCCACATGGAGTTCACAGACATATATGCAGGGGGAAGGCCCATACACATAAAATTGTGTGTGTGTGTGTGTGTGTGTGTGTGTGTGTGTGTGTGTGTAAGTGACTGAAGAGGTCAGTAGTAGAAGGTGCCAGATCCCCCGAAGCAGAGGTTACAGATTGCAAGCTATTTGATATGGGTGCAAAGAAGCCAGCCTAGGTTCTCTCTAACAATAATTAAGAATGATAAGCACTTTTAACAATAGACACACTCCAGCCTTGATCCAGAATTTTAATCTGTCTTCTAAAAGAACAAGTTGCATGCAACTTAAGGCATTTTTCCTAAGTTATGCAAAATATTTTTATTTATATTAATTTCTAAGGTCTCAGGCTCTGCATGGTTTTTGGGTTATCAAAACCTTATGTCTTTAGTCTGAGTGGTTTTTGTTGTCAGACATTAAGGTATCAATGGGAAAGAGCATTTAAATATCCACTGACCACTTCTGAGTCTCATGGTAGCCAGAGGGTGCCATACCACCAGGAGGGATACTTCCATAATAGAATGCTAACATCACAGTGGAAATTTTGACAAGTCAGTTTCTTCACCCTGTAAAATGGGAATGATATCAAGGTATGCAAGGTTCTGCAGAAGGATTTGAGAGTTTTTGTCAATTCTTCTTGTAAAGAATTCAGACGTTCTTTCTTATACTGTTATTGATTCTGTTCCAGCTGTTCCATGGGAGCTTCTGCTGAATTAGAACACTTCCTCCAGGAGGGAGAGTCCAGCTCATGCCTCAGGAGATCACCAAGAATCCACATGTCTGGGAAGACAGAAACTCGAACAATTCAAGTACATATATAACTTCCCAGTGGTATGAAACGGAGCAAACAGCTACCAAGTCAGGAGACTCTGACCAGCCAAACTGCAGAGAGAAGAAATTCTTGGGCTGTTGATCTGCCTGCAAGCCATGAAGAGAGTCCCAGGATCACAGCTTCCACTTCAGTGGTGTTCGGGTGGGCTTCTTAATGATGCAACTGCTTTTTAATATGTTACATGAAGACCCAGAGCAAAGTTATGTCAGCTAAAACAATATCCAGTCATGAAGAGGCTCTGTGCCCATCATTACGGTAAGTTAAAGAAAAAGCAAACGTATATATTGACTCTGATGGAACTCCTCCTAACCCAAGTGTAAGACCATTATTGTACCTTCTCACTCAGCATCAGCTAATGTATGTCAGACTCAGTGTTCAAACACAACTGTTTGAATGCTAATGACCTGGTGTTTGGTTTGGAGATAATCTCATAGTGTAGCCCATGGAAGCCATTTATGGCAGAGTGTGGCCAGGCCCCTTCCCTGAGGACCTCCACCTGCCAGGCTCCAACCAAGGAACACTCTAGTTGCCCTAACAGCTCGACCCTGCCCCCCACCCTACAGAGTAGAAAGCCCAAATTCTGGACTTGAAATCCCACCAATCCCCGCTCTGGAAAGCTCCATCCCATTACCCTTCAAGAAAAGTCATATAAACCCTGTCTTCGGCCCAGTTTCCTACTGTTCCTCATAGAGCAGAAGCAGCTACCCTCCTGATTTTTTTCCTTTTGTGTGAACTAGGTTGTGTGGTGTGACTTTGTGCTCTTCCCTGGATCCCAGCTGCCAGTGTACCTTTCCATTCCAGCTGTGATGCTTACAACTCTGGCTGATCTGGCGCTTGCTGTGTAGACCAGGCAGGCCTCTACCTCACAGAGATACATCTGCCAGTGCCTCTGCCTCCCAAGAGCTAGGATTAAAGGTGTTTAACACTATGCCTGGCAATACCTGGGTTTTGATACCATATTGACTTTCTCAATAAGTATGAGGTATTTTACACATACACACACACACACACACACACACACACACACACACACACACACACACGAAACTCATGCTAGAATAAACAGTAAAACAAACCTGAGAATCAAACAGAGCTCAGGAAACATAACTGAGTGTTCTATGGTATCTTGGAATGTGTGAGTATATCATAAAGAGAAAGAACTGGGAGCTGGGAGATAGGAACTCCGGGCAGGAGTGGGTTAATGTGACAGCCAACACGTGTGAAGAGCAGAAGAGCAAAGGTGGAGAAAATGACAAGCTGGGTAAAGACGAGATTCTACAAGGGCAAAGTAAACATCTCATGTCACAAACAAACAAATGCTAGAGAAACCAGCTTTGTTAACACATGGGACATTTGTACCTCACCTTCTGAGCCTCTCTAAGGAGGGATGTGCCTTTTCCAGCCTTCCTTGACCACTCAGAACCTTCCTGCAACCGGCAGATGCAGAGGTCTGGGGTCACCCATGCCTTTGGAATAGTTCCAGGCTCCTCTTATGCCCACCATCCTTTTTTGTACATAGTAATTGTTCAATGGCTGAGGAGGGCTGAGTCATCATTGCTGGTGATGTAATAAAGCCACTTTCTGATATTCTGTTGTTCCAGTATTTCATCTCAAACTGACTAACTTGTTCTGCTTCTGAGAAGAAGGGAATCAACTGACATCTTCACAGCAAGTTGTGCTTAACATGAAGGTTTTTACTGCAATAGTAGGAGCAAATGATTCTCAAAATCAATTTGTCCGTAAGAATGAGACTCTACATAAACAAAATAGCAATGTGATTTGAATTTAGGGCATCTGGAAGGAGCACCTGCATAATTAATTGTTCAACAACTATGGTACAAATCCTACATTTTAAAACTCACATGTGTTCATTAATATGCATACTATAGACTCAAAATACCAGGTATGCCATGTCCAACATGACTAGGGAAATGGGAAGCAGTTTATCTTCAACTCTTGTAGGTGAACATTCCTGTCACACTTGATTCCATAGGCCAGAAGCCTTTTGATGGTGTGCACTTGTAATGCTAGTAATGTCAGTGACAACTCTCTCTCTCTCTCTCTCTCTCTCTCTCTCTCTCTCTCTCTCTCTCTCTCACACACACACACACACACACACACACACACACACACACACACNCACACACACACACACACACACACACACACACACACACACACACACACCCTGTGCCACCAGTTGCTTCCACTTTAGTGCATGGGGAATGAAGCTGATAGAGATTCCTTCCTGAGAAACACGGATCATTACGGAAGAAACCTTTTAAAGGGTGTTAGAGACATGGGAGGTGGCAGTGTGCTTAGGTGTAGGACAAGATGGTTAGGATTTTACCTCCAGCCCCTTTCTTTGCTGATTATTGGCATAATCCTGATTGTTATAAAAGACAAGCATCCATTGAATGGGGAAAATGGACCATATGTCTAAAGATGAAAGTGCATTATTCTTTCTTTTCAAGTCTCATATGATTCAAACCAAACTTTCAACAGAGAGATCATTTTCCCAATCACCCAGGTCTAAAGCATTCTTCTTTTGACTCCCTTTCTTACCAATCAAGCTATCCTATCCAGCCTCCCCTTTTTAAGCTCTCACTCCTGTTCCCTTCGCGCCAGACTTTATCAGTCCTGTAATATACATTATCTTGGTGAGTTGCCATGTGGTGTTTGTGTTTACTGCGAGGTGACTCTTGGACAGAGCAAGCTACATTGTCTCAGACTCAGGCATGCTTTTTTCAAGTATCTGCCAAAACTCTCTGTCTGGAACGTGCTGGCTCCGGGCCTCTGCAACAACAGCAAACAGCTAAGCGTGTTGAAAACACTGCACCTCTGAGAAGAGCTAGAAAGAAAACAAATTCAAACAAGATACTGTTGTGTGCCCATGGTATGGAAATGCCAGCGGTGGCAAAGAGAAGCCTGAAGCTTTATCCGAGGAGAATGGCCTGCTCTACTCGGACAGACGTCTCTGTCAGGAACTCCAGTGTGACTCTCAGTAGGGCTTCCCCAATCATTTCTACTACACATTGTGAGTTCCTGATGTAATATTACTTTTGGCTGTTTTCCCAATCAAGCTACTCCAGTCATTCCTTCTGGATGCTCTAAGTGTTCAATGTTTTGATGTCTATCTGCTATGTGTGATTTTCTGTTTTACTTATACATGATCCATGTTCAATAAACTCACACTTCACACTAAAAACACTACTGTAGGCCATTTTTCCATAAAAAGCACACTCACATGGGGATGATACAACAATCTCCTGGGCTGCTTCCCTCCTTTTTGGTCCTGCTCTTGTCTCTAGAACATCATCTAGCCATTCCTCACGGAGCGTGGAGTGTATGCAGTATTTCCAGATGCTTTCAAGTATCTGCTCTGGTCTTGGAAATATCAAATGACTTTAGCCAGGCCATTGTGTTTAAGGACAGCGCATATCTCTGTCCTTGATTGTGCTACTCAATAGTGCTTTAGCTATTACTCAAGTCTGAATTACATTAAAAGATGAATAAAGCAAAGGTGGTACATACACACACAGCAAGTTACTCTACAATTGTAATAAAGAATACAGTTCTGTAATGTGAGGCAACATGGGTGATCCTGAAAGACATATGTTAACTGAAATCAATTAGGACAGATTTCATTCTCACATATGGAAGCTTAAAAGTTATGTGTCATAGAGATGGTATTAGAATTAAAACCAGCAAAATCTTCTAAAAAGTGAGTGGAAGAAGATGCATCGTGAGTCCAAGGGTGTAGTTAGTCCAGGGGGATCACTTTAACATGTATACAGCATAGTGGCTAGCAACAGCTAATTATGGATTTCTAAACAGCTCATGCGGGGAGTTTAAACGTTCCCATTTGTCCTAGGATCACTTCTGTTGCTGTCATAAAATACCCTGACAAATGCAACTTAGAAGGAAAGGGGTTTAGTTTAGCTCCCAATTCTAGGTTGCAGTCTGTCACTGTGGAGAAGTCATAGATGTTGGCGTTTAAGACAACAAGTCACATCACATCCACAGTCGGGAGCACATAAAAACAAATGTGTGCAAGCTTAATGCTGATGTCACTTTCTCTACTTATGCAATGCAGGATGCAAATCCCAGGAACAGTGCCACCCATGATGTTTGTGTCTCTGTATATACACATGCCCACAGGACAACAGCTGAGTATTTTTCTCTTCTGAGGTGATTCTAGACTCTATCAATTTGGCAACTGAAACTCTCACTCCAATAACAAGTAAGCAATACATTTTTGAGTTGGTAGATAAATCAATGACATTGATTTAATCATTATATTGTCTCCATATATTGAATTGGCACACTGTCTCATAAATGCAATTATTACCTATCAGTTAAGTTTGAAGTAGAAGATGGAGCAAGAGGGCAGTGGTCAGTGAGCATCCCTACCTTTATATATATATATATATAGATAGATGTAACTATATACATATTACACAATGTCTACAAAGCCAAAGAAACAAACTCAGAAATCAGAATACCTTCTTTTAGAGGAAAAGGAGGGAATTACTCACATTTAACCTCCTCTAATGTAAGTATCTCAGCATGGAGAATGATGCTTTCAAGCATGAAGAAGGTGGGAAGAATTAACTCAGGCCTGTTGTGTGAGAATTTTCTGGAGGTGTGACACAAACAGGACCCCAGATAGGGATCCAGTGATAGATCAAAGTATAGATTGCTATCAAGTATACTAAAGTTCAACTTGACAAACTAATGAGTTCTTTGGGGTTGCTCACAGGAGTAGGGGTGACTCAAAGAAAGCCACCTCAACAAAAATCTCTAACATGAAAGCAGGATAGAAATTTACAAATCCTGAGTTTGGGGATAGGCCAGACGCAGGGTGATTTTCCACTGGCCTGTTACCCTACATTCCTAACTTTTTTGTTTACTATTGATACCTAATCAGGGTTCATAAAGAAGGTTATCATTAGACTACTTCCTTCTGTCTGGAGGTATTCAAGTCCTTGGGAGAAGCTTGATCTTTATCTTCAGGGCATAATGGGAGTCATGGGCCTCTGATTCTACAGCCAGGAACTAATAATCCTGTAATAACAACTGATTAAAGATCTGGTTAGGAACCTTTTGAATTTGTTATTGAGGGAATCTGGGTAAGAAATTTATAAAACAGAGAACAATTGGTAGGGTTAGGAAAAGGAGAGTGTTAAGAAGGGCAGTACCCCATTGTATATTGGACTGTCAACAATCTACCAGCATTGAGCTGTTTGACATATTTTTGGAGATCTGTCTGGAATTGTTGGATCTTGTCCTTTACTATACCTGATTGGCTAACACAGATGAAATATTCCTCCCCTAGGAGAGGCAAAGGCCACCTCTCTCCTTCCCCTGTGAATAGATCTAATCCTTGCTGATTTTCTCCAATGGTTTGCAAGTGGTTTGCATTGAAAGACTAATTTTTCTTAAAGTCACATATTAATCTCCTCATTCTGCATGAAGCAGGTCAAGTGCCCTATCATAATGTAGAACTATCTTAGCTAATGAATTCATCTGCTTATAGATTTGTCAATTTGGTTTTATCATGTACCTTTTTCTGGTATGCAAAGGGGACTATGGGTAGCCATTTTGTTCTCTATGGCAGGCATTTCCTTTGGACCTAACACTCCAGCCTTTAGGAGAGGATAAGGGGCAATGTGCTCTCTTCTGTAAGTGCCTCCCGATGAAATTAGGACTTTGAGATCAGGGACCAGGAAGGCTGAAATGTTAGTCAAAAGCCAGGAGAAAATTCAGGAAACGGAACATTCAGTAGAAACTTCTGTCCACTGACCTAGCTGAAGAGACAGGGAGTAATCACATTGTCTGGACTCCTTCATATCAGCTTTCAGCAAATCCAGGGCTTGCAGTCATTTGGGGCAGTTCTTAGACTGCAGCTGACTCCTGTATGGCATCTACCAATAGAGTGGAAACCTGCTGAAAAGATACAGACTAGGGGCAGGAGTTATAGTTTAGGAACATAAAGGAATCATACATTTGAAACTTTCAGGCCCATTGTTCTGGTTGTTGCGGGAGGGGAAAAGTCCCAAGACTAGGGAAAAGAGGATCATACCCTTGGCAAGTAGGGAAATTAGGCTGCACTTATCTAGAGTTCATTTGGCCTGTGCAAGATGGATCCAAATCTTATGATTCCCTTAAGCTTGCAAGGATTTTTTTGTTTAGAAGAATAGATAAAAGTTTTATATAATTTAGCATGACTGCTGTTTGTAATCTGTACTGAAATCTACATCGTAGAAAAAGCAGGTGTAATGCACAAATCAGAACAGAAGCTTAGAGTTAAAAAAATGAACATTTTTCCTCTTTCCAGAAAGTTGGACTTATGGATTGGACAGAGATGTTTAGCATGGTGAGAAGGACCTTACAGTCTATACTTAAAAGACAGCCAAGGAAATTTAAAATGTTCAGCTTGTGACTCATAATAGTAGCCGGTGATTTAGCTGTTGTATGTGGGGGAGAGGTACAGGTTGTTTGTTCCCAGCACCCAGCCCCCAGCCAGCTCAGCCGCTGGTTGCTTGCTTATGCCTGAAATAACCACATGAGAATTATATTCATTTAAACTCTGCCTGGCCCTTATCTCTAGCCTTTTCTTGGCTAGCTCTCATATCTAAAACTAACCCATTATAAAAGTCAGTGTGTCACCACGAGGTGGTGATCTTACGGGAAAAGTCTAACCTGCATCCGTCTGCAGCTGGAGCCTCATTGCGACTGGCCCACTTCCTTTGTTCTCAGAACTTCTGTTCTGTCTACTCCGCCCATCTAAGGGCTGACCTATCTTATAAGCCAGGCAGAGTCTTTATTTAACCAATCAAAGCACAGAAATACAGATGAACCCTCCTACATTTAGCAGTTTATCAGACCTCCTCCGATCAATAGTAAAATTCTGAACCTTCAAAATACAGGGGGAAAGAAATCTAAAACATTTTTATTACCTTAGATTACTTTCTTATACCTTTGAATTTGCATTTACATACAATAAAACACTTTCACATCCTCAGACACTTTCCTAGGCCCTCAGAACCCACCTAAGCTTTCCCATTTTCCTCTAACCATTTACCAGAGACATGAGTAGTTTTTATTACTAAGAGCATTCATTGTAAAGCAAGTTCATTTAAATCAGCAGTTTTCAAGTTCATTTAAATCAGCAGTTTTCAACCTGTGGGACACAACCCTTTGGGAGTTGCATATCAAACATGGATATTACAATTCATAACAGGAGCAAAATTACAATCATGAAGTAGCAACAAAGTAATTTATGTTTGAGGTTTACCACAACATGGGGAACTGTATCAAAGGGTCACAGCATTGGAAAGGTTAACTACTAATTTAAACATTTTGTCTTGTTTTGTTCTCCTTTCTCTGCCACAGTCAGGTGTCTCACCTAACAGGGACAGAGATTATGGAAGAAACCTTTAAATAAAAATGCTTGGGTCTAGAGGAGGGGAACCATAGCTCAATTTCAGAATCAACTTTCCAATAAAACAGAGCAGTACCAAACAACTTTAATATTATCCAAATTCAAAAGGCATTTGAATCCTTCCTAAACTGAACCCAGTGACCAGAAAGCCCAGAGGCAAATTCTGAGTCCTGGCCATCAAAGCAACCAATGCAAGTAACATTAGTGGTGGTGGCTGGCATCTGACAGGAGCAGAGAAAGCAAAAACAAAACAACTAACCACAGAACACAGAAAGTTCACACACTCAAAGGAGACCAATCAGAAACAAAACATTCAATGGCCACTTTCATTCAAACATTCGCCTGAGCCTGACCATTCATAAGTCATCTTCCATGTTTGCCACATGACTTATGAACACACCAGACAACACAGATGCTTCTTCATACCCAAAACAGACATAAAATAAAACCAACTTTCTAAACAATCGGAACCAGGCAAGCAGATGACATTGCAAGCAGATAACATTTTGCTTTTTGCTCTGGATTTGGAGTAAAAGGGCTTTGTATGCGAGGGAAATGACTGATGTTTGGCTATAGGGTGGATTTTGAGTGTTTTCCACTCAGATATGCAACAGGGAGCTGGCAAGGGAAAAGGTATATTGGATTGTGTGATTTCAAAGCGAAGAAGGAGGCAACTTACTGGTGAGCCTGGGGTCAAGCAGATAAAGAGGCTTCCACTTTGGTTAGGAGGTCCCTCCGCAGCAAGGCAACAGGTTGGTACCACTAGGAAGATGTAGGTAAGTGGGATACCCTTAAAGACAGAACTAAGGTTCATTTGTAAGGTGTGCCTTAATAAGGTTGGTTATACTGTCCCTCTAGCCTGACAACAGGGAACAAGAAGGGATGTGGGTCCCCCAAACTCTGTCAGTTGATACCATGATGACTGTGCAGGGTTTCCTGGCAGAGATAGTGGTAGCAGTGTAGTATAGATAATATAAATAGCGGACAGAGTAGTAGTGCCAGAGGAGCCCAGGCTCCCTCAGCCATCCATGGTCAGGCCTAAGAGGTTGGCTAGAGGGCAATCTGGGCCTGCTGATCTCATGCCATGATGGTTAGGAGAGCAGTCAATAGCCCAGTGTCTCTTTTGATGGCATCTTGGACATGGTTGAGATCATTTACAAGGACTTGGGCAGCCCCAGGTCTAGCGTCCTTCCTGACTGCATTTGAAGCCGGCTTCCACAGGTTCTTAGGCTTCTGAAGGTTAGCCAACAACAGGTATTTTGTTTTTAGGTCTTTTCATCTGTCCCATTTTATACCTTGAAGTCCCCTGCTAAGAATTCTGCCTGTGTGGTCAAGAGTTCCCTCTTTAAGCCTTTAAATTTGGCCCCGATGTTTGGAAAACTCTGGGAGAAGTAGGCCATAGGGAGTTTCAGGATCCAGACTGATGAAATTGGGCCTTTGTAAGGAGGTCTAGGAACTGAGCATATTTTTTTTTGTTTGTTTGTCCTGGATGACATCTTGGATTTTTCCATAATTCTTTAAGGGTACCCTTATGGAGACCATTCGGGAGGCAAGTTATAAATTGATGCCAATCTAGAATGTCCCCCGTGGTACTCTAGTCCCATTCAGAATCTCTGTAGGGGACTCCCTCAGCCCCAACTAGATGGCCTGAATTAGTTTGGTGAGTTTCACATGTACCTACCCTAGCCTGGTCCCAGATTCACCTGCACTCCTTGAAGAGAAGGTTATTGATGAGAATCATGTGACTATTGTAAAAGGTGAGGTTGTAAGGCTGGGTAATATATTGAAATCCTTTAATCAAGGCAAGGAATTAGCACTACACAACCCCACTCTTTTTTCTATTTGAGAGAGTGCACTTAATGATAAAGAGACATGTATTGCTTGGCCATTAACTCTGAGTCATGAGAGCAGAGATTTCCAACTCCCAAGTTTGGGGATAGGTCAGGAACAGGGTGGTTTTCCACTGGCCTGTTACCCTACAGTAAGCTTGGATACTTATTCCAAAAATGTAACATGAGGGCTGGCTCGTTGGGGTTACTGTCCTACCCAGTACCCCACAGCCAGCAAGCCCCAAAGAAAATCACACAGAGAGTCTACATTAGGTTATTAACTGATTGGCCCATTATCTCAGGCTTCTTACTAGCTCCCGTAAGTTATATTAACCCATTGTCAGCCACATAGCCAGTACCTTCTCTCAGCTGGGCTGTTACATGTTGCCTTGTTGGAGATCTGCGCAGGAATGCCAGGGAAGCTTCCTGCTTCCCAATTTCTCCTGTTCTCCTTGCTCTACCTCTACTTCCTGTCTGGTTTTCCCGCCTATACTTCCTGCCTGGCCAATCAGCGTTTATTTAAAACATGATTGACAGAATTGTCCCGCACCACAAAAACCCATTGTTGAACATTTCAAGTAGATTCAAACTATTTTTAGACTCTAGGAACTAAGTGAATTTTTATTTTTTAAGAAAAAAGCATCAACAGGGTCTAATATAGTTTGCAAAGATTGTATCTCTTCTATCAGTTGTCTGGCTTCTTTATCCTGGGGCACCTCCTTGAGGCCTTCATAAATTTTCTACTCCTGTCGGGGACCGTCGCCCCAACATAGAAACTGGTGTTTTTCCCCAAATGTGTCCCTGGAGGCACGAGGAAGAAACAGGCTTTCACACCATCACCGTTCAAAGGCCGCTTTGGACTTCTTCTCTCATTTACAGCGTGACCTTGCATTTATTGTCTCTCCCAAGCCATTCATGCTCTGAATGCCCTCCCAACTCTTGAGGAATTTTTCTATTCATATACCTTTTCTGGGGCACCTTCCCCAGCACACACACACACACCTGCATTCTTTCACCAGCTTTTGGAGACAGTGACCTCTCATCGAGCAATCTACAAATGAAAAGGAAGGCTGGAGCAAAACCCTCCCTCATCTATTGTCTTTCTAAATTGTTGGCTTTCAGCTACGAAGCTGCATGGCATCCTCAGGCTGGCGGATATCAGAGCCCACATACTCCCATGGGCTTGGTGATGTTAGCTCCAGCTGCTTGAGCTAATTCAGGGCCTTCACACTTAGAGTTTGGTAGACTCTTGGTATGAACAGCAGCTACAGCTGCTTCCATTGCTTCTCCTTCAATCATGCCTATCTATAGTGGGAGCCTCATGAGAGCTGAACACTCCCTACCACACTTTTTTTTTCAGGAGAGAAACTTATACAGTTTGATTGGGACAATTATTATACTTCTATAGAACAAAGTTGATGGTATTTAAGCTGCACTGTTTTATCTCTATATCCATCCACCACTGGTCATTGCACCTGGTGCTTTTGGAGATTGCCATCAATGAAGGTAGTCTTGGCTCCAGTAACCACTAAAACCCCTCCTGCAACAGAAAAGTCATGTCCCACCACAGGACTCAGAAAATCCACTAAGGCCCCATACCAGTCTCAAAGTCTTTGCTGAATCAATTTCTCTTTTACATCTCCTGTGAACACAGTTATGCCTGCCCTGGTGAACTAAGGATCAAATGCAGCTTCTCTCATTCCCAGTTCCCTCACAAATGTCTGTTCTTCGTCTATTGTCTTTCATTCCCTGCTGTTCATGAGGACCTCAGATGGCAATAACTGAGTATTTCCAGTAATACAGATGATTTCCCTCATATTGTTTCAGCTAATCCATCCTTTCTCTTAATGAGAGATGGGTAGAGTTATAGTACTCAGTTTCTCTGCCCTCACAGCCCTCAGACTGATTCTGTCTTCCCTCCTGTCCCACATCATCACTAGCTAGGTACAGACTAGTTCTTTCATTGCTTGTTCAGAAAAAAAAAATTTCCAAGCCAAGTGTATCAGGTGCTTAGTGTTCCCTGATTGCTATACTTTCTTGTGCCAGTTCATTATTAAGGTCCCACGGTCTGCGAAAAAGAAAAAAAAAGTCCTTACAATTAAAACATGAGATTTTCATGGCACTGAGGACGACAATGTCATCTCAGAATATAGTAGGCAGTGAGGCCTTCCTTTATAAATAGAGCAATGATAAGTACATCCCCAAGCAGGAGTCAACAGATAACATCTCTACAACATGGATTCTTCCAAAGGAAATAAAAAGGGCATTTGTGAGTAACAAAGCACACTTAAAGGTATAAAACCCCACGCAAAAGGTAAAACAATGTACAATGGTCTAATGTTTATTGTCAATGTAGTAAGTAAAGTGCTGATGTCTTCAGTATATAAACAAAATGACAGAATGAGAGCAGATAGGCAGTGTGGAACTTAAAATGAGATGGTAGAAACACTAAGTGTGGAAGATGATATACAAGCATGACTTTATTATATTTTCATCTTGTTTCTCCTATCTTTATAATTACTTAATTGATATTATTTTTAAATTGTATGTCATAATCAAAAAATATATTCGTAAGTTGTGGTACCTAAAGAAACAAAAATATAAACAAATAAATAAGAAATGAAAACATACTACTATAGAGAAAATGGCTAACTTAAATATTAAGGTAGACAATTAGAAGAGCAAGGAAAAAAATAAATTATAAGACAAAAATAATACAGAACAACTGATTTAAGAACTGATTAAATGCATTCATATAAATGGTTTCAAATTACCTAAATGGCCAAGACTGGTTGAGGTGATATAAGTCAAAATCTTACTCTCTAACACTTATTCAAACTGACTGCATGTCTAAAAGCACATACAAAACAGAAGTTGAGAGACTTAGTAAGAAATTTTACAAAAAAATAAAAACACAAATAGAGAATTACCAGCCACGCTCACATAAGATGAAATAAACTAAGTCAAGGGCAGTACGATAAGACAAGGGAGATCATTGTGTAAAGTCAAAGGGTCAGTTTGGTAATAGCAACAACATTTCTATGTATGTGTGAACACAACATAAGAACACCTACAATACAAAGCAAATGTTAACAGACTAAAGAGAGGAATGGGTGTTGATAGAGTGCTGGTTGGGAGATTTAAAACCTTATGTCCAGAAACATAAAGGTCTTCTAGGAAGAAAATCAACAAGGGTACAGCAGACCTTAATTATGCCTTCATGTACTTAACAATCACCTACGGAACACCCCATGCAATGACTGAAGAATGCATAATCTTCTCAACCACCCATGGACCATTACTGAGGACAGAATATGTGACAAACTTCAACAACAGCCTCAACAAATTATGGAAAACAATTCATATGTAGCATCTTTTGAAAGCACATGGCAAGAAAATATTGGTAACAAGAAAAGTTTTGGAAATTAAGCAAATACATGGCTACCAAAAAATTTTTAATTCGTCAGTGATTCAAATGAGTCAAGGAGGAAATTTTCAAATATCTGGAAACAGGTTAAAACAGAGATACTACATACCAAAACTAAGAGTATTAGCTGGAGTTATAATAATCACACATCAAAAGAGTACAAAGATGTTAGATAAATAACCTATTACCACATCTCACCAAATTAGGAAAGCAAGAAAACCTAGACCTAAATTTACTATAGGGTAAAATTACAAATATTAACATCATACCAATAAATGTAATGGAAACTGAAGCAATGCAAATGATTAATGGGACAGAGGCATGTTCTTCAAAAAGACAAGCAAACAGTTACCTAGACTAAGAAAGAGAAAGGGATAAAGAAATAAAACAAGAAATCAATAAGATGAGAAGAGAGATAGCAGCTGACATGACAAAGAATCATGAGGGGTTATTTTGGAAAATGATCTCCTCAGATATTTATATCTAGGAAAAATGGGAAAGTTCCTAGATACATGCAACTTAGCAAAGTTAAATCACTAAGTGTGGTAGTTGAAAGTAATTGGTTGCCATAAACTCATAGGGAGTAGTACTATTAGGAGACATGGCTTTGTTGGAGTAGGTGTGACCTTATCAGATAAAGTGTGTCACTGTGAAGGCAGGCTTTGATGTCTCATAGTTGCCCAAGCCAAGCCCAGTGTCTCAGCTCACTTCCCGTTGACTGTGGGCTAAGATGTCAGCTCTCAGTTCCCTCTAACATCATGCTGCCTGCATGCCAACATGTTCCACCACAATGGACTAAACCTCTGAAACTTTAAGCCAACCCATTAAATGGTTCCCTTTTATATGTGTTCTCATGGTCATGCTGTCCTCTTCAAAGCAATAAAAATCCTAATTAAGACAATGAAATAGAAGATATGTACATATTGATAATTAGTAATGAGACAGATTCAGTAATGGAAATTCCCTGATCATAGGAAAAACCCTGGATCATATGACATCACTACTGAGTACTACTGAGGAGTTATAGAAAAAAAAGAATATCAATTAACCTGAATTTATTTCAAGGCTTATGAGAGGAATAGATTCTTCGAAATACATATTTATGAAGCTAGAATTACCCTGACTCCCAAAGCAGATAGACATATTTTGCAATAGGCAAATAAACATAAGTAAACATGGTTTACCAGATTGACAGAAACAATGTAATAATCTCAATAAATGCAAAAGAGGCATTTAGTAAAATTCAATATATTTGTGATAAAATACAGAAGGATATAGAACAAAAGTGTCTCCAGAAATAAGACCATATATGAATTTCCAATTATTAATGTTACATTAAATGGGGAAGGGTAAGCCCTTTATAAAGTCTAGAGCAAAACAAGCATTCCACAGACAGAGTTTTATTTCAATATGATATTGATAGTACCATCCGGAACCATCCAAATTGGGACAGAAGTCATCCAAACACCATCGCCTGCAGAAGGCATGATTTTATACAAAAAGAACCCCAAATGTCCCACAAGTGAATGATTACTATTTATGCTTCAGTTCAACAGAGTGACAGGATGCAAAAACAACAAACATAGCTCAGGATTGTTGCTTTTTTGTGAAGAGTGAATGATTTGAAATGGAAATCATCCCATTTAGAACAGCTTTAAAATTGAAAGATTAGGGAAACATTTAAATAGGTAAGAGTTCCCTATAAGAAAAGTCATAGATAGGGTCTGGAGAGACAGATCAGTGGTTAAGGGAGCCTGTCACTCTTAGAACTCAAGTTCATTTTCCAGCATTTAACTTAGATGTCTTAAAACTACCTGTAACTCCACCTCCAGGTGACCTGATGCCATCTTCTGACCTCCGCACACATTATGTTCATGTGCATGGACACAGACACACACACATGCACACATACACACAAATTTTAAGACTAAAGCTTTGACAAATAAATCCATGACTCTCAGTGGACAGGAGGTGGGACACAGGTGGGGTGAGGGAGGAGTGGGAAATAAAGGAGCAGGAACAATTGGGTGGGGTGTAGAATGGGGGCAAAGGGTGGAGGGGGGAATGTGGGGTGGAGGAGGATGATAATTAACACTAAGGACCTTTGGGAATGTCATGAGGAGACACACATATTGATATTATTTCTGTTTGCTTATTGGTATGTTTTCTCTGATAGGGAATCAGATCATTTTAGCTACTCTGTTTTCTCGTCAGAATCTGTTTACACAAAACTTGCTACTTTGCTTTGCTTTATTAGTGTATCATATTTACACTTGATTTATCATATTTATATTTGCAGATAAATAATCACAACAAGCTGTGTGTGGTGGTCCATGCCCATAATCCCAGCACTTAGGAGGGTGAGGAAGTAGGATTACTCTGAGTTCAAAGACAGCAAGGGCTACAAAGTGAAAATCTGTAACCAAAAAATAAAATAAATAAAATAAGATAAAAAATTTTAAAAGTAAGGCAAAACAAAACAAATTTGTTGTGGGATATTTTGATTGCACTGTGAAAGTCCAGACTATTAATAATGTTTATCTTCAATCAGGGAGTGGAGCCAGTGACTGACGAGAATTAGCCATAGAGAAGCCAGCAATTTGGATAGAGACTATGCACAGGATGGAAAGGGTGGGGACTGGAGTTTGAGCTTTCTTTCTGGTTCTGGGAAGAGGAAAGAGACCGGTCTCTTGTGTTGTTTCTGGGCAAAAAGCAAGGTCAACTGGTTGCAGAATATCTAGCAGATTTTCGCCCCCACAAATGACTTCCAAGTCTTTGTTGGTAAATAGAATAGAGCCAGGGGCCATGGGACCAGAAACCCAGGCTGTGGTCTGAGTGGCTGGCAGGGTACTGACTGCAAAGTTGTGGGGCCACAGACAGTAATTAAAATATCTAGAGATTCATGTGCAGCTGTTAAGCCAACAGAAAAAAAAATCACAAAATAAAACTAAAGAATCGAAATATATGTTAGCATGACTCCTTTATGGCCATTGACTCCACGTGAACTTACTAAATAATAATAATAATAATAATAATAATAATAATAATAATAATAATAATAATAATAATAGAAAATATATCACCTACAACTGATCAGGTGGAAGGAACAAATGAAACTTTAAACTCCTATGGGACATTTGATTGATTCATCAGAGAAGGTTGTGGAATAAGGTTTGATTTGGAATACGACAGTAAGCTGCCAGTTATTGTCTTATTTCTATGATATCAACATCCACCTGCTATTGCCACCCTAAATTCTGTTGCTTAAAGTAGCATTCATTCATTCATAAATATCAGTGGTTCTCAATGTGTGAGTCGTGACCCCTTCAGGGGTCGCTTATCAGATATCCTGCATTCCTGCATATCAGATATTTACATCACAATTCATAACAGTAGCAAATTACAGTTATGAAGTAGCAACGAAATAATTCTATGGTTCGGAGTCACAGCAACATGAGGAACTGTGTTAAATGGTTGCAGCATTAGGGAGATTGAGAATCACTGATATAGATGCAAGGGTGTATAAATGTTGTTAAGGAATGAAAACTTGGAGCAGTTTAGACCAAATTTGAATTCTTTACTTCTCTCACTGTGTCTTCCATCTATCTGTGATTTGTGCTTCTCAGCCTGTCTGTTGTTTTTGTGTGTGTGTATGGGGGGGATCTGTCTCTGTCCTGTTGTCTGTCTGTGTTTCCTGTTGTTAGCAAAAGCCTTTGCTCTGTACTTACTGGACAGCACAAACAACAAAGTGAGAGAAAGGAATGAGAAAGGCTTTTCTATAGAAATGTTCAACAGAGGTTTACAAGGGACGAAGTTACTTAACTACTCCAGAAGAGCACTCAGCAAAAACACACACAGATGTTATCAACTTATATCCACATGTGGCTTACAACGTTTAAGGTGGTTTTCAACTGTTGGCTGTTTTCAGCAAATGATTTCCACAGCACACACATGCACACATAAGTTCTTCTCAGTTGGGTTATGGAAGAGTTCAAGATTAAAGCTATGTTTAGTTGAGGTTGTAAAAGCTGACTACATGTGAAATCCAAGGCAGAGTATGGTTGACCACATTGGCTTTTAAAGGGAAGTTAAACTTAAACAGGCTGGGTACAAAGTGGAGCAGCAGATTGAGTATAATTTCAAATGAGTGTATTATTAACTTGCTTGCAAGGCATAGCAAAGGCCCAGTCTCTTCAAATGCAAGAGATATTTTCAGGAAACGATATTCTATACAAGGGTCAGATGAGTTATTTGGAGATGTCTCCTGCCATTTGTTTCATAGTCTTCAGAAACAAACAAATTTCCTGTTCCCCTTCTTCAGGGCAGTGACCAAGAGCCAAGGAGAAAAAGCCGTTTATATGAGTGCTGTTGACACTCCTTTGTGGATCATATCCATCAGCATCCTGAAAGCTTAAGCAAATCAAGGAGTTAAACAGAATCAAGAGATAGAAAAGTATGCCTAGGTCCCAGAGGTGGGACACTGCCAAGTTCCAGGTCAAGGGGCAGGAACCAGGATTCTATTAATAGGCAGCAATAAAGACTCTGCTTTCATGGTGTCAAAATAATCCAGTTATAGAGACTTCTCTTCTAATATCCTTTGTCACAAACACATGTGGCTGTGTTTGAGATTTTTCTCCTCAGAAAGGCCTTAAGACCAGCAACCTGGGTTTCTTCTCTGTTGCAATGTCCTCCAGCAGGAGTAGAGACAGTAAGGACATTTGGAGGATATAAGCATTGTAAAACTAAAAGCAGGAGACAGAAGGGGGTTCACCGTCCACCTCTCTTTTTATGATCATTAGCAGATGTTTGTCATGAATGTTGTGTGTATCTCTAATTACATTATAGATGTGAGTACGTAGCAATGTCCAGAATATTGAGCAAGGGTGTGCCTGGTCCTCGTCAGCCACGCAGCTGTGTCTCATATCACCTGAATCAGCCTAAGTATTTTCCTCCATGGGGCTGTCTCTTACTCACGGGAGCTTATCTCTCAGACAGGTATGTTTACTGCTTTTCTTTAATTCAAAACTTCATGCTTTTGAACTGTGTTTATTTAATGAAGATATAGCATTACCTTAGTTATAAGTTAGTTATAAACTTTTAATGACCCCTCTTTCCCCCCAATGAAGAAATAGAGATGATTTAAACAATGCCTAACAAACATGCTTTTGAAATCTACAATATGAAAGCAAATGGTTTAAGTCTTCTTTTATTTTAATTACCTGACTTGGCAAGCAGAGTAGCGATTCAACGCCAGATTTTCCAGGCTGACCTTCCACACTCCTTCTGCAATTTGCAGCTATCAGCCCCTTTGTGCCATTAGAAGGAAACACGTCATCTTCAGGTTGTCTATACATAAATACATACTGCATGTTAGAGACTTCTTCTTCTGGGTAAGATTTCATTATCACAGGGCTGCCTCAAGTCCCCAGCACTCAGGACCAAGGCTTTCTTTCAGATGATCAGCACAAGACATGCCTGAGTGGTCCTTGACAAACAGTGCTTCCCAATCGCCTAAAGAAAGAACTAGAAATACCACAGGCTGTTTTCAGGTGCAACCTGTGGTGGTTTGAATAGGAATTGCCCCATAGGCTCATATTGACTGCCTAGGGAATGGCACTACTAGAAAGGATTAGGAGGGATGGTCTTGTTGGGGTAGACATTGCCTTGATGGAGGAAGTGTGACTCTGGAGTCTGGGCTTTGGAGTTTTAGAAGCCCAAGTCAGGCCCAGTGGCTCTCTCTCTTCCTGTTGCCTGTGGATCCTGACATAGGACTCTCTGTTCCTTCTCCAGCACTGTGTCTGCCTGCATGCCACCATGCTTTCTGGCCTGCTGACAGTGGACTAAACCTCTGAGATGTAAGCCAGCTCCAACTGAATGCTTTTCTTTATAAGCATTGCCATTGTCATGGTGTCTCTTCACACAGCCATTTCCTGGGTGCATGTGTAGAGAGCTGTGCAGAGAAGTCTGAGCAGTAAGCTCAGCTTTCGCTCTCTGGCCAATAAGGATGAACTGGAGTCTCAGTCCAGGTTAAGATCCTCTTACTGCACCTGTCATGAGGACTAAGTAAGGTGTGGTGTTTCAAAGCCTTGGCATATGGAACCTATTATAAAGTGTTGAAAAAGTTAGTTAGTTGTCAATAGTAATTAGTCTTTCCGGATTCTAAAGCAGACCAAGGTGAAGTTTATTTTCCCCTCTCTTTACTTCCAATGGTCATCTATAACTAAATAACTCTTTTCACCTGAAATTAAAGACATCATGGAACCAAATCCTTCTGTGTATATTGCAGTGTTTTTTTATAACCCCAAAATAAGCATTTGTTGAGGAACACACTGCAGTAAACTCTCCCCAGAAACAGCACATATATTGAGTATCCTTGAGATTGGTGACCAGCACGAATATCCCCAAACTCATGTAGACCCAGCTTTGAAACACTGTTATTGTTTCCTCCTGAGGACGTGTCCTTGAGCCTTTCAGAAACTCGAGGCCATTCCGTACATAACGAAATGAAATAGAGGAGTCTCTGAGTGAGGTCCACCCATGCCATCCTTGCCCAGCCTGCCCTTTACTTCAGAATTATTTCCAGGTCCCCAGATCATGACACGAATTCAGTCAGTGAGCCATGAAACTTCCCAAGATGACTTGCTCTCTCATTACACTAAGCACACCACTTGCTTTCAATGGACCCCTACATGAGTGTGCCTTATGTAGGAGATAGGAATAAACGGGAGAGGGTCTTGCCAAAAATAAGTGGTTGCAAGAATTGCAACAAATTTTGCAAAAATAAATTAAATAGAAGTAAGTGCTTCCTTGTGCTTCTTTATTCATGATGCAAAATGAGCAAAATGTAAACATAAATCCATAGATGTTACTGACCTGTTGTGTTGAAGGACTGGTGTTCACGTCCGGGCCCTCCTTTTTCTGCTTTATGTGGCATTGGAAAGGTAACCTTTCTGCATGTGGGTTTCATCTCCTTGCTCAAAGGGTTAATTCAAAGCCAGTCCCATTCATGTAGTTATTAAGAATGTGAAACCAGAAGTTCTTTATAGTCACAGCAACGAGGCCATTGTAAGCCCTCTTTATTCAGATGGACTTATATTTTCACAGCCCTAAGTTGGGTAGAATCTGATCCCAGGTACGAGGTCCTCCCACTTTCAGGGGTTGCCTAGCTCAGATTGGGGAGAAGCAATGACATATGCCTTCATTAGTTCTTCCCAAGATTTCTTGTTCCTGAGAAAGAGTAAGGCTGGGTTCTCTATTGCTTTTCCGCTGTTTGAGATGTGCTGTCCTTTGCCTTACAGAAGCTTTTCGGTTTCATGAGGTCCAATCTATTAATTGTTGATGTTAGTGCCTGTGTACTGGTCTTCTATTGAGGGAGTTGTCTCCTGTGCCAATACTTTCAAGATTATTTCCTACTTTCTCTTCTATCAGGTTTAGTGAAGCTGGGTTGATATTGAGGTCTTTGTATTCACTTGGACTTGAGTTTTGTGAAGGGTGGTAGATATGGATCTATTTGCCTTGTTTCCTATGCAGATATCCAGTTAAACCAGCACCATTTGTTGAAGATGCTTTCCTTTTTCCATTGTATAATTTTAGTTTCTATGTCAAAACTCAGGTGTTGATAGAAATGTGGATTTATAGAACAAAACAGCAGCATACAGAATGGGAAAAAAA
>JAQHUG010000381.1:857337-869935 GCA_028555095.1 Dicrostonyx torquatus | reverse complement strand
AGGTGGAAGGGAAGAGTACTGAAAGGACTAGAAAGGAGTGGCATTTCCAGATCAGGTAGAAATCTGAGAAAAGAGGACTCCCAGGAATCTACAAAGATGACTCCAACTAAGACTCCTAGCAGTGGTGGGTGTGTAGCCTGAACTGGCCATCTCCTGTGACTGAGCAGGACTTCCAGTGGAGGGATTGGATATTGGCCCAGCCATCCAACCTTTGATCTATAGTTTGCCCTGCCTATGGGATGTGCTGGGGTGAGAGGGGTAAGAGTGAGCCAGAGATTATGGGAATGGCCCACCAATAATTGGTCCAACCTCAGACCCATACCAGAGGAGTGAGACCACCCATAACACTGCCTGGAGTTCCAGTACCCAGAGACTAGATGGCACAGAGACCTAAGAGAGAATCAAACATGATTGGAGAAAAAGAATGTCAACCTCAGGATGCCTAATGATATTCTCTTATATTCATAGATTGGTGACTATCTCAATTGTCATTACAGAGTCTTCATCCACTAACTGATGGATATAGATGCAGAGATCTATAGCCAAGCACTAGACCAAGATTGGTGAATCCCACTAAAGAGAGGAAGAAAGGATTGTAAGAGCCAGGAAGAACAAGGACATCATAAGGGAACCCACAGAAACAATTAATCTGGGCTCATAGGAACTCACAAGTCTGCCCTTTATGTAAGTGTGACAGTTAATATAGCTTGGTTTACTTGTGGGACTCCTAGCAGCCTAAGCAGGAGCTGCCCTTAATGCTTTGGCTGGGTTTTGAAAACCTCTTCCTCATAATGGGTTGTCTTAATACAAGGGGAGGAGTTTAATCCTACTGCAACTTGATATTGTGGACACCTTAGGAGGTCTGCCCCTTCTGAACAGAAACAGAGGCAGAGTGGATTGGGGAAGGGGGCAGAGGAGAAGTGAGGGGGAAGCAATGGAAGGAGAGGAGGGAGGGGAAACTACAGGTGTAAAACGAATATATTAATATATTTAGCTGGGCGGTGGTGGCGCATGCCTTTAATCCCAGCACTCGGGCAGAGGCAGGTGGATCTCTGTGAGTTCGAGGCCAGCCTGGTCTAAAAGAGCTAGTTCTAGGACAGGCTCCAAAGCTACAGAGAAACCCTGTCTCAAAAAACCTAAAAAAAAAAAAAGTGCTATAAGATCCAGCTGAGCAAACCTGTCCCAAATAGCTCTGCTTGGGCACAAGGCAAAACTGAATGCATTAATGTTTTCTATTAATGGGCATGTGTATGCTCACTGGGATAGGCACTTAAGTTTCTGTGTTTACTGAGCCATTTTTGGGATACCACCATCCAGCTCTCAAGTGGCATGGTTATACCTCAGGTTACTTTACTACATGCACAGAATTTCCAATTTGGTCTTTCGTTTCCTACATTGAAACATACAATTCCTCTCAAATTTCATCTGACACATCTTAGTAAGATATACCCAATATTGTAGAAGGAGCACTGGTGTAGGCATTTCTCAATGTCAGACTGAAATAGAAGGCACTCTGAAGAAAGACTTTAGGCTTGAGGACTTGTTCAGTTTACTGACTGGCAATGTAACTAGTAGCGTAGCCCTTCTGGGTAATGGGGTATTGGTTTCTTCTCTCATAAAACAGCAACGTGAAAAGTCTCATACCATTAATTCCTTAAGGAATCAAATTATCAAAAATTCTGACAAGGATGAGGTGGGAATTTATTCAGTGCTAGTGGCAATGTAAAGTATTCCAGCCACCATGAAAATCAGTGTGGATGCCCAAAGGTATCTAAGTCAGTGTACAATAGTGACACCTGTATGTCCATGTATATTAAAACTCTATTCACATGGTACAAGCTATGAGATCAGCCTAAAGGCCCAGCAACAGATTAATGGGTAAAGAAAGTAAGGTATAGATATGCAATAGAGTTTGCTTCATCCAAAAAGAACAAAATTATGTCATTTGTAGGGGCATGTAGGAAACTTGAGATTATCGTGTTATACAGAATACAAGCGTGTGCACTACACACAAACGCACGCACTCACAAACACACCATGATGATGACAGGAGAAAACCACATACGCACCCAGTATATAAATTCGTGACAAAGCACGTGCCTTAAAGTAAGCCAACCAAAGGGATCTAAATGTTGGAAGAGACTGTCTCATCACCTCTTAGCCCAGTCCCATGTTGATCAGCATCAGGAGGATGCTTAAATTCTGAAAAGGCCCCTAAGAAGTTTAGTGACTGCTTAGTGTACATGAGCACCATCTGGTCTCAAACCCCTGCCACAAAGATTCCTTACTGTGTAACAGTAGCCGTGTGATTTCCCATATTTAAGATTCAGTCTCTTTATAAAATGGGGACACAACCAGTTCCTCCTTATAGACGGATATAAAGACTAAATAAGATAATACATATCAAAATGACTCTACAGACTTATCATCAGTAAGTATGGAATGATCCGTTATTCTGTGATGAACTCACGACGTCTGCAATGGACCACGCAATCTGCTATTTTAGACCTTCTCACTTGAGTAAGAGCTCAGAAAGCTTCCACATGAATGAAGTAGTTTGGATACATTACCAGCATCAAGTGTTCCGGAAGGCCTAAGAGTTGGAGGTGTGGTACTTAGAGGTAGAAGGATAGGCAATGGTTGGAAACTTTGATAAGAGGGGGCCTTTGGGTCATGAGGGAGTGCCCTCAGAATTGGTTCAGGATATAAATGTTCTTCATGCTGCCTTTCTTGATCCACTCATGATAGCCTTGCTGGGGAAACCCACTCAGCACTATGCTTTCTGCCTTGAGATGTGAGTCTTGATCCACATGTCCCCTCAGATGTGCCTCCCCGTGAAGTAACTCAACTAAAACACCCATAGCATGTGTTTGAATTTTGAGCCTCACAACTGAGGTGCATGAACCTCTTTTGTTTATACAATTAGCCTGTGCCAGGTATTTCATGAGAGGCATGAAAGACTGGTTAATGTACTAAATTATATGCTATTGACAAGTTCAAGTGTTATTTCTTCAGCGATCTTATTTTTTTCTTAAGGTATCAAAAGCCTTCATCTGAAGGGTAGAGTCTCTTTGGGAGGACTGAGAACACTAGTAGGAAAATAATGCCCAATGACTGATTATTTCAGGATAATTCACATAGTGGAAGCTGATGGCATTTGGGGTGACTTTCATTAAAAATGAAGATTTTACCTGGCTGGTCTTGCAAACTCCTTGGTCTGTATTGCCCATATGGTTGCTACTTTTTGAAAGCCTAAGGACAGAACTTAGATCATGACATCAAGATATCATCAGTTCTGGTTCTACATGTAGCTTTGTCTCCTCACCATAACAAAGTTTTACATAAAAATAAATAAATAAGTAGGCAAAAGAAATGATGATTGTCCCCGTGTACCACCATCATAATAGTTAAAGACAACTGCAATGAGAGATTTATGAGTTTCAGAGTGAGTGGACACTGACTGGGGCTGGTTGGGGAGTATCTTCAGTAAACTGCAAACCTGTCTCTATTACTTGGTAGTAGAGTCTTGGTGAGAAGGATAAAGGGTGGAAGTTTCCATGGAAACCTCCTTGCTCCCAAGTGTTGCTTCTGAATGCTGTGCCAAATAACTCTCTGGACATAAGACTCTTGAGCTGATCCGAAGGGGTCTGTGGAATTTAATGTATTTATCTAGCCACTCCCCATCCTTGGCCCTGTTCCAGAATGGTAAAATGTGACTTTTCCAGTAAGATCTTCCCATTTGCTAAATAAATGACAGTATTTAATATAAATGTCTTATTTTACCATGGCATTAGTGTTTTACAAAGCTTCTGTTCAGTTTCTTATGTACATGGGCCCTCCCAACATTCCTGTGAGATCAACACGGAAAAGAATATACCATCTGATGGATAAGCAAAGAAGACAGGACTCAGAAAGGCAGGAGACTTACCCAAGGTGGTCAATGGAGGGACACGTGTGACAGTTGAAAAATGGCTGAGCTCAGACATAGGTTTAAGCCTTGGTTTTCACAACTACATCATAATTTAACATTAAGCAAAATATCCCTCATACTCTGACCTCAGTTTCCCCCTTTATAAAATAAAAGGAGTGTAAAGAAGGGTTCCCATAGAAAGGGACATCTTGCTTTGTGTGGTAGAGCCCTGAAGCCATCCAACCAGAGCCACGGTAGACTAGAAAAGATAATGCGAAGCAACTGTTTGTTTTAATCCAGAAGACAGGAAGATTTGGGGGTTCTGTTTCAGTATGCGACTTTGCCCATTGGCAAGGTCTTGTAGTCTTTTTCTGGGAATAGCTTGAAGGTCTTCTGACATATTGAGTTCACCCTTGTCACTTTATGTGTGATAACAAAATCCCTCCCCCGCTTATGAAAAAACACAGCATTCAAACAAAAGTAGACATGGCCCAGATGCTCTTTGGGAACATATGTCTCTAAAGCTCAGACTGTGCAGTGAGCCATGGGAGATATGTGGGCTTGGAGATAAGCCCAAAAATTGACAGTTTTGTGAAAACTTTTGTTTTGTATGGGTTTTTAATGAAGGAACAGCTTTGACTACAGACTATGGCAAGTGGCAAGCAGGAGGTGTGATGGATCAGAGAACACATTTGGATGATTTAGACCACTAGTTAAGGCTAAGCCATCATATAGTGATGGTCGGTGTATGCTGAGGCCATCATCAAGAGGCCAATGCTTTTGGGCTGGGAGATGGTGGAATCAGTGGACCACTCACAGCAGGAAACCACTGAACTCTAGTCTAAGCCCATTTTCATTTTCACCTTCCATAAGCCTATTATTCAATTCCATGTGAATTGATATATTTGCTATGTGGTGATAAGATCATGGGTTGTGTTTATGGTCCCCTTTATACATGTATATATGATCCATTTTTAGTAATATCTGCACTGCTTTTAAAGAATAAATTGGTTTTAAATACTAAAAGTATTCAGACTGCAAAGTTTGGAATGCATTTGATATGGGGAGATAGAAGTTTGTCTTTTTATCTGACTGAAATTGTTTGACGTTCTCTGGTTTGACAATGAGTTAAGACATAGAGAATGGTGTCACAAAGCACCCACAAACCCAAAGAAGGCAAAGGAAGTCCAGAGGCTTCCTGGGATGACTTGTGTCCTCACACTAAGTAGGAAGAAAGAGATGTGTTTTGACTACTGTGACAGATTGCTTGGTCCCTGTGCTGATTAGATTCTGCCAACTTCACAACAGCCAGTCTCATCTGGGAAGAGAGAACCTCAGTTGAAAGACGCCTCTATCATACTGGCCTGTCGGCATATCTGTGGGACATTTTCTTGACTAATGATTAATGTGCAAGGGCACAGCCCACTGAGGGCGATCTCAACTCTGGACAGGTTATCCTGTGGGAGGGAAGGAAAGCGATCCAGTAAATGGCTTCTGCTCTAATTTCTGCCTTCAGGTTCCTGCCTTGAGTTTCTGCCCTGACTTCCCTTTATGGTGGACTGCAGACTATAAGATGAAACAAACCCTTTACTACTGAAGTTTCTTTTGGCCATCAAGATTATAGCAGCAACAGAAACCAAACTAAGACAATCCTATGAGGGAGATTAGAAAATTGGCTTGTCAATCTGGGAACCTAGGTTCACGCGAAGTTAAAGATCCCCTGCCCTCTATGCTCTAAGGTAGATTCCCAGTGTCAAACTATGTGGATCCCTGACCCCTGTGAAGCTCAGGCTGAGCCTAGGAACACCAGAAATGGCAAGGTGCTTCGTGCTGCCTGTTTTAAGGGCTGCAGTTGACCTTCACGGTAGAAAAACATGTTCAGTAGTATCTATCTCTGCTTACAAGACAGTATGCCTTCCTTTCTCAATTTCTAACTGAATGTTCATGTCCATTCTGAGGAGCTGGAAAACAAAGTAGTGCCCTCCGCCAGTCACAGCACAAGAAGGGAGACATTGACGGTGGAGATGGCAGTAGTCACAACATGCCCCACCTTCCTAGCTATCAAGTACTTACTGCAGCAGGGTTTATGTTAAATGTTGACCCTTTAAAGGGAATTTCCAACAGCCACCAAAGAGACGGGAGTGCTAGAGTCCTTTTCAATATTGATCTCAAGTCTGGGTGCAGTCAGGGAGGCGATTATGACTGAATAAACTTCCAGGACGTGGAGAAGATGGTGACAGGAAGATGCATCACGTCAGCCAACATCTTATTAGATATTCATTGCTTTTTCAGGCTGGCAGAAATTCTTCATCCTTCAACACTCTCCCAGTCTGTTAGGAATATTTTCCTAAAGCGAACTCTCTGCCGACACAATTACTCCCAATCAGAACAAATCGGACCAAATTAAAAGATATCCAGGTTTAGTTGGACTCCTGGTGGCCCCGAGGGGAACAAGAAGCCACCAATACAACCACCTGAGAGGAAAAGGGAAACCATGTGTTTCGTTTTGGGGAGCAGTATAAATAGCCTGTGGGAGTGGTCTTGGCCTTTCCTAGAGAGGGGTCAGGGTTTGGGGGGCTACCCAGGGAGGGGTCAAGGTTCAATGGGCACAGGGGAGGGGCCTCCGAGGCTGGGATTACATTCCAGACTGTGTGTATAAGGGGTGACAGGAAGCTGAGGTGATATTTATGACCGACATTTTAGGCTCTCTTTGGAAAAAGGGGTGTCCACTCAAGTCTTTAGGAAAATATTCCTAACACAGTCAACAAGAATAGAAGGAAGGCAGAATCTGGAGATTAGACTTTCCTTTAAGCAAGCAAGACAAAACTTGCATATACATATTCATATATATATAGAGGGGCTTTTTCACATTCTGTGAGTGATGAAGTAGTCATAGATGATCCATATAGTGACCAGACAAACCTCTGAGGATGAGATCTTGGGTTTCCTACCAAGACAGACTCTCATAAACTGACGTAGAAATGTTCCTTACGGGCACAGCTGGGAACCAAGTGAGGTGAGATGGCCCCTCTAATTCTCCCAACTTAGCAATGCCTAGAACTTTAGCGCCTGCCCACATAGCAGTATGTGATCCACTAGCACTGTTCTGCATGATGTGGCCGAATAATGAGGATGATAGATTCCCTCCCACCACAGACACACATTATACAGAGAAAGCCCAGTGTCTGCCTGGTATGGAACACCCTTAATAATCCCAGCATTCAAGAGGCAGAAAAAGGCTGAATATGAGGTCAGTCTGGTTTGTATAGTGACTTCCTGGCCAGACAGAGGTATAGAGTGGTGTCCTGTAAATCAACAAAACCCAAAGTCGAACAAAGCCAAGAGGGTTGGAAACGGGTGATGATGCGGGTGACAGGGAAGTTTCTCAGACCCTCTTCAACTTGGAGCCCATTATTGTGAACAAGTACTGCGCAGATGCTTGTGTGTTTTGGACCCTTGTGGGCATGCAAATCTCTGGGACATTCCTACAGTATCCCAGAGTAACCAACTCGAGGTTAGACAGATTCAGTGAATCCTCCTCTTTCTCCCCAAACAAGCAAATGTTAGTTCAACATTATGAGAACACCTTTTCCAACTTTTCCTTACAGGGGTTAAAAGCAGATACTTTGGCAATGTCCTTATGGTACCTGATTAGTAATTGATGGACTGGACCATTGCAAACAAGATCTGAGACATGTTTGCTTAAGAGTGGGTAGTTACCCACCCACCCCTTCTTTTGTGCTGTGTGTGCATCTTGGGGGATTATAGGCACACTCAGCAAGGTAAGGTCTTACGTGTTAATTTATTCAGCCATTTAGAAGTAAAATATAGCACACCAAAAAGCAAGAGTGAGGTTACAAATGACTTGCTTTCCATTTATTGATACAGGCTGCGTCTCAAAAAGGAGGGCAGATGGAAACATCTGGTTGCCTAAAAGCCATCCCATTTTAACCAATGAGCTAAACAGCTGGAGTGGGGGCCTTCACAGTCCTCATTTTGTTTGAGTCTCAAAGACAGTAGTACTCAGCGTGTGCCAAATGGAATATTATACTGCAAACTAATGTCCCACTGTTTAAAGTTAGCAAAGGGATATATTTTTCTTTTGTCTTTCTGCACTGAGCATGTGTGTGTTGTTATGCATACATGTGTGTGTGCGCGCGCGCGCGTGCGCGTGTGTGTGTGTTTTAATTCGTTGGCAACATCTAGAAATTTAGGTTAAAATTCTTATGCAAAGAAAGATCTGTTAACCCTGCACCAACTTTCCACCCTAGCCTCATCTGCCACAGTCAATCCCACTGTCCCAGCCGACAGCACCAGCTCACTGCATGATGCCCACGCTTCCACTAGCCTGACCTCTGCTCCCGTCTGTATTAGGGGCAAAACATATTTTCTGTGTAGAGAATCAGTTCCCTAACCTCTGTGAAACCCTTAGATCCAGATCACAGAACTCCCACAGGGTTTCAGTGACCATTGCCACTCTCAGTTATCCAACTTAAAGTAGACCCAAGCCTCAGAGAATAAAACTGCATTCGGAGAGGGAAAACCAAAACTTAACGTTATGAGGTCAAGGGACAGACAGGAAGAAGGAAGTCTATGTTTTATTTCTTACCAGATCCATCTCCCAGTTCCTATATAATGTTACTTACATATTTATAATCCAATCTATAGAACCTACATAGTATTAGATTAAATCATGCAATGTTAGAATATACCTCTTGCAATCTGACTGTTACAGGCATGTTAATTAAACAAGAACACCAAGACTTGTGACAGCATCAGTTCCCTAGTGCTGCTAATATCACACCCCATGCTCCCACTTTATACACCATATACTTTAGACAAGCTGGCCTCTCGGCAGACCGCTTGGCCTGGGGAAGCTTCTGTGTGAGGAGCTGGTTCTGCCTGTCTAAGGCTCCCACGTCTTGTCCTTCAAGACAGCATAGACTACCCAAATCACTCTTCTATACAATGATCCTGACAACAGAATTAGACAGCTCTCCAGTCCCGTCTTTATCTCCTGGCATCCAGAGTAAATGAAACATTCAAGTATGAGATGACGTGAAGACAATTACAGTACAGAGTAGTATGGTGGGAAGTCATTTTGAACTACTCAAATTAATAAACCCCTACAAAGAACAGAGGGACCAGGTGGCCTTCTTTACATGGAGCTTGCTCCAGACAAGGTAGGAACAGCTACTCTTTTTGAGCCATTGCACCACCTGTTCACAGACTAGGAAAATATCTCTGGGAGAGTCTCAGGGATGCCATCTTCCCACCCACATAGCAGTCACATCGATGTGCAGCCAAAACCAACAGAGAGGTTTCAGAACTTTCTTCTTGTTTTACCAGAGAGGGGTGATTCTTAAGTACCAAATAATTGACTGCATCTCTACTTACAGAAGTCTAAACAGAATGTGGTAGACAGTGAGTTTTTGCTTAGTGGAAATCTTTAGTCTATTATTCAAACTGGGAGAAATTATGTTGTCCTGAAAACTACCATAACTGCATAATATAAAACAATAAGAAGAGAACTGTTTAATAGTTAAGATGAGATGAAACAATAATGGTGAGTAGACATATAGAATATGATATGTGAATGGGTTACTTTCTATATGTCCATCATGACTGCATTAATCATTTAATGCTACCAAGCTTCTAAAGCTTGATTGTAAATTGGATGCCAGTGAGTAGGGCTCCCAGAACCCAGATGAGACACACATGGGGCAACATGAAGGCTAAGCCCTGGGGAACAGCTTGAGAGCCCTGCCCTGCTGACTTGTATACGTTTAAGCATGACCTCACTTTGAAATGACATCTAGTAATAGCAGCTGACTATCACCTGCAAGGGACTCTAAATCTTTCTCCGTTCAGCCTCATGGGCTACTTCAACACACTTGCCTAACGTGCTGATGTAGCTTTTTAATTCAGAAATTTAATTGGGGATATAAAAAAAGCAATTCAAGTCTTTCTAGAGAATATTCAGACACAAAAGCACACCTGGGTAGTTTATAACTAGGACGTTGGAACCCCCCCCCAATTGCAGCACTCTAACAATAGACATCCACCCAACCATGATCACTGGGAAACTTTTCATAACAACCAAGTTATGGAATCTGCCCAGGTGTCCATCAGTGAGTGAATGGAGAAATGGGGTTTTTCTTTTTCATCCAAAAGGAAGTGTGAAATTATATCATTTGCAGGAAAATGGATGGAACTGAAGGTTATCATAGTAAGCAAAATAAATTGATAATGAAAAACAGGCACTGTATATTCCTCTCTCAGGTGGAATCCGTGGGAGGAATGGACATAAAAGTAGAAGAGAGACTATTCAAGATGTGAAAAGGGAAAAGTGGGAGGAGGACTATGGAAGGGTAATACAGAGAGAAAATGATTGCAGTAGTTTATGTGCATAAAAATGCAAGACTAAAATGCTTTACTCTGTACAACTGATGCATTCAAATTAAGAGAGAAACAGGAATCTGGATATCGGGATCAGACCTCAGTTCAGCTCTGGTTCTACCTGGCAGCTCTGAGAAGCTCTCATTGCCTTGTTTCTTTAGAAAACTAGCAATGAGTGATTGTGTTCACTTAACAAAGTCATCATGAATACAGATGAAATGTCTGAAAAACAAGCAGCCTGGTGGCCACAATGAAAAGGCAGTGGGGATCATCTTCATTGTCATCTTGATCACATCAGCCTTCTCCATGTCACTGTGCAGCCATTCATTCTTTATCCTATCCTACACCTAAGCAATGGAAGCAACCACCCACCCTTTCCTTTAAAAAGTAGAGAATTAGCTTGTGATCACCTGTCTGGTACTGGGTGACACCATCACGTTCCAGTCTCAGGCATCACTCTTCAGGAAGACTTGTGACACAGAAACTAGCCCTCATGCCTGAAGATGCTTTTACTTCCCCTACTAGAGTCTGAGATTCTTCTCCTTAGATTCTATTTCATGCTCAGGAGTCTATTTCACACACCATGGCTGGTGCACAGTAGGCTTGTTCTCTCTCTCTCTCTCTCTCTCTCTCTCTCTCTCTCTCTCTCTCTCCAATGCCAATCCAACTTTTTTTTTTTTCTGTACAGATAAAAGTTTGGTGGAAAGGCAAGGTTTTTCCACTCCCAATAGCATGTTCTCCATGTTTCTTTACAGGTGTGTGGGGAAACCTTTTGCTCTTACTGCTGCTTCATCACTGGTTTTCTGGAGAAGGCATGAATGACTGTAACAAGTGGCAGAAAGTTTCCGGAGATGGGCATCTCTCCTTGTCGCCAAGTCTCTCAGGGAAGGAGGCTTGTGTTGGCAACAGTCTTGGCTATGGAGAGAAGACATGAGTGTTTTTAACAGGTTGTGTGGTTCTTGGGAAGTCATTTCTCAACTTAAAAAGGGAAGTGTCCCTAAGGTCATTCCAAAGTTTCTTTCAACTATAAAACCTTGAGATGGTAAGGCTGTTGTGTGGTTGCTTAAGCTAGTAAAATTAAAAATGGTCAGTGAATTCATGAGTCAGTTGCAGAATCAGTGAATTCATGAGTCAGTAGCAAAATGAACTAAGAAAAGTGATGTGGGATCTGAAAGAATGGTTTGCTAAAAGAAGTTCTGAGAACAGTCAAGTAAGAAGTTTATAAACTGAAATCACAGTGGATCAAGCAGAATCTTTTTAGAATGACTTGACAACAGACCACATAAAGCAGAAGAAAGAGCAGAGCAGCACACCTTCAAGACAGGCTGATGACTTACCACCTCTGATTTTTTTTTAAAAAAGCAAATTTTGATAAAATAATGCAAAGCCATTGGGCATAAGATGTGAAATTTATGCAACACAGAAACACATGAAAGCCCCGAAGTCCTGGCTAAAGGAATAGAACATTGTTCAGCAAAGACTACCAGAAACTGTCTCAAATCTTGGAAATCCAAGTGTAGTAAGTATCTAGAATACCAAATAGAACAATCAGAAAAGGACCTCTATGCATCATCACACAGTTAAACTGCCAAATGTGCTAATGAAGGAAGAACATTAGAAGCATTTAGTGTCCACATAAAAAAGGGGAAATAAAACAAACCAGAGGAACGTAAGAAATGACAGAATACATCCATGTAGTGATTTAGTAAACCACTGAGTTTCTCAGGTGAGTAGAGTGGAAGAAAACCACAGCTTCCTCAGAACAATTAAAGAACGCAGCTAAGTAACAAGAGTCAGTATGTAACTTTATCAGTGATAATTCTCACTGTAAATAATCTTGATTCCCCAAATAAAGATGCAAACGGTACAATTGAATTTAAAAACCAAGACCCAAAAATTTCTGCCTGCAAGAAACACACCTCACTAAAGGAGAAATAAATTGACTAAAGGAGGCAGGATACAAAGTCCTACAAGTGAGTGGAACCTGATAGAAAACAAGAATGAATACTATGTGTCATTCTCATGTTCAACAAAGCAGACTGCAACAAAATTCAGTCTGAAGAAATAAAGAGACTCATTACACAGTGAGAAGAGGATTAGTCCATCAAGTTGTAACAAATAGGAAATACATGCACAAAGTTTCCTAAGACAAATATTACTTGAAATAGAGGATGATATAGACCCAGATACACCAAAAATAGATTTCAATATACCACTCTGATTAATGGACAGACAGATCTCTCTCTCTCTCTCTCTCTCTCTCTCTCTCTCTCTCTCTCTCTCTCTCTC
>JAQHUG010000381.1:841600-857314 GCA_028555095.1 Dicrostonyx torquatus | reverse complement strand
TCTCTCTCTCTCTCTCTCTCTCTCTCTCTCTCTCTCTCTCTCTCTCTCTCTCTCTCTCTCTCTCACACACACACACACACACACACACACACATCACTAACGAAATTAGAAAGTTAAATTGTACCATAGATCAAATAGAGTACATCCTAATGAATATTCCATCTAACAGCTGAAAATCCGTTTATCTTTAGGAGCTTATTCAATAGAATATAAAATAGATTACATTTTAGCCATAAGTTGTTGGAAGACATTGCTGGCTGGTTAGAGGTTCTAGTCTGCCATAAGTCTAGCAGCTTTTTCTCTAAGGTCAGCAATATCGAGCTTCCTTCCTCCAGTAAAGCTTCCTGCTTTCTGCCTGCCAGTATCCAGAGAATGTTCCTAGGCCTAGAGGACTGGCTTTGTATGAAAGCTGTCTCTAAACCAGATGCCAGATTCATCTTTAGTTTGACAGATCCCTGCTAAGAAGACTTGTTCTAGAAGCTCTGCTATAGGACCCTACTTCCACATAGTAAGGCTTGTCATAGGAGCAGGACACTTAATGCAAATTAGAATTTGCAGGCTCCCCAATCCTATATCTTCCTTATACTATGAAATACAATTGAGCGGATTCACTGAAATCTGTCTCATGGAGGGCTGTCTCTATTTGAGCTCATGGGTGAGATACAAAGTTTACTTTGTGGCCACTTCTGCCTCTTTCCTGACTTGACCTAGTGGCCAACAAGCTAAGAAGGAAAGAGGATCCACACAGTAAGTCTTAAAAGCTGAACAAAGCTTAAATAAAACCTAATTTTATCAGATCACAATGAAGTAAAACTAAAAATTAACAATAAAATAAACTACAAAATTCACAAGCAAATGATATTTAGTGATATTGCATTTGAATTCTCTGTGAACAACGGGAGGAATTTCAGAATTGGGTAATTAAAACTTATCAGAATCTCGTAAAAATGAAATACCAGAAAATGGTATTATCAGAAACTGTGAGACACAGCGAGAGTGATGCTAAGATGTAACTTGCCAATCAGGTCAACAGAAACACAAAAGCCTCCACCTGTGGCTTGGGGTACAACAAGGGAGCACAGACTTTGCTTGGGCCCAGGAGTGGGAACTGAGTTCACTATAAGAGGTTGGAAACTCAGCACCTACGCACGGATACAGGATGAGACTTAGCATCATATAGCATGGACACTAGGAAGGGATGCCTAACATTAAAGGTAAGAAGGGGAACACTGTTAGGAGGGGTGGGGGAGACAGAAGAGGTTAATGTAGGGATGTCTGTGGTCATGATACGTGTGCGAAAACATCATAATGCAGTCAGACACTTTATACAGTGAATACGTACTCACAGAAAAAAAAGGAAAAAGTAAAACTCTCACTTAGAACCCAAATCTCCAGTCCTGTGCCAAACATTCTCCCTTAATGTTACTAATCCTCAAAATTTATGAATTTAATTAAATTAAGTTAATTAAATTTAATTAAATTCTCAGAGCCGGAACCTCCTGTCGACAGAACAGGTGTCATGAGGAAAATCAGATGTCTGGGTTTCTAATTTTATTTTCCAGTATTCATACTTGATGACACAGCTTCAGTAAGTAGGTACACAAACTGAATGCATAGCTCTGGTATCCCTGCATGCAGCCCCTGCTGTCTGGCCTGTAACCACCAGTCTCAGTGTCTGACCATACACTCTCGTCTTACACAGCACCGGAGCTCATACGCTGTTCTCTCCTGACTCTGCCCCATTGTACAGGCTTGAGACACAGATCGGGGTTTCTGAAGTCTTTCACGTAACAGCACCATTTCCCTCAAGAAATATGTGCATCATTTTGGGCATACGAGTGTGGAAAATAGGTAGATATTTCAAACATTTGCTGATACTAAATAATGAAGTCAATTTAAAAATAATCCTTTGGAACGCATGTTTACTACTTATTAAAGATTAAAGCAAATTTGCATGCTAATGAGAAGGATGTGCTTTTTATTTTTAGCCAAAACTATATCGGGGCTGAATATTTTATACTTCAGAGCATCTTCAATGTTTTTCAAATTAGATCAATATTGTGGTTTTATAGCTATCAATGCTGGGATTGCTGCTTAGTCTAAGTGCACACTACAAAATGGTAGGTTTGGAGTTGTTTCAGAAATGGTTGGAGCACTGGGCTGTGGTGGCCCCCACTTTTAATCCAGCACTCGGGAGACAGAGGCAGGTGGTGTGAGTTCAAGGCCAATCTAGTCTACAAAGCTAGAGTCAGGACATTTAGGGCTGTTACACAGAGAAACCCTGTCTCGAAAAACAAAGAACAAGCAAACAAACAAACAAAACAGAAATAGTTCAAAAGTGTGTCCTGATTAGTACCACACCAAAATTCACTTAGGTTTTTTTGTTGGTGGTTGGTTGGTTTTTTTAAATGAAACTAAAGTTTTAAATCCATGTCACTTGGTAAGTTGGAAAATTCTTCTTTAACTAGAAAAGCATTTTCTTTTTTTTAAATTTATTTAATTTATTATGTATACAATGGTCAGCCTGCATGTGTCCCTGGAGACAGAAGTTGGCACCAGATCTTATTACCGGTGGTTGTGAGCCACCATATGGTTGGCTGGGAATTGAACTCAGGACCTCTGGAAGAGCAGTCAATGCTCTTAACCACTGAGCCATCTCTCCAGCCCAAAAAGCATTTTCTTGCCGGGCGGTGGTGGCGCACGCCTTTAATCCCAGCACTCGAGAGTCAGAGGCAGGGGGATCTCTGAGTTCGAGACCAGCCTGGTCTACAAGAGCTAGTTCCAGGACAGGCTCCAAAGCTACAGAGAAACCCTGTCTCAAAAAACCAAAAAAAAAAAAAGCATTTTCTTATTTGTTTTATATGTATATGCCTACATTGCTATATGTGTACCATGTGTATGCTTACCCCATAAAGGTCAGAAGAGGGCATCCAATCCCCTGGAAGTAGAGTAACAGATGGTCACGAGCCACCATGTGGATGATGGGAATGAAACTCAGGTCCTCTCCAAGAGCAGCAAGCACTTAACCATACCACTGAGCCATCTCTCCAGTCCTTCTCCTTGAACATTTACTCTAGGAGATTTCTTTTTTCAATTCAGTGTAGTTTACAAACTCGACATTGTTTTTAGAATCAATGTGAAAGGAGAGGGTTTTAACACTGTGGATATTTCTGATGGTTAGTTGTAACTCTCACAATTGCAACTTTAGGAAGGTTGTTGTCAATTTTTAAATTATCAGTAGCTGCAGACATTTCTGAACAACTATTTCTAAACCATTCTTCCAAATATTAACTTTTATAGTAAGCCCTTCAATTTTATCTTTGCACATAAATAAGTTATGAATTCATTTTTGAAATAACATACTTAAAAGATTTCATTTATTTTTTCCAAACCTAACGAACAGCACAGTTTCAAAAGTCATAAGTCATTGTGGAAAAAAGTAAGATCCAATTTCTACTCAGTGAAAATTATAATAACTTCATCTTTTATTTCAATGATGTAAAGCCTGAGACCCACCTTATTTCTGCATGTAATATAAACTTTGGAAATCACAGCCCAGATCTTTGCAGAGATTAGAAGACAGGTGGCTTAGGGGCAAGGCTTCTAAAGAAGTTACTGATTTGAATAGGATCACAAAGCCAGCATCTCTCTCCAGTGATAAGATTTGGTTGTGAGAATGCTTCTCAATAGATCATGATGTGCATACAAGTAACATGAGCAGGGCCATTAGCACTAACTTTCATGGTCCAACATCGTCTATACAGACACCAATACAATATTTCCACCACACACCTTCATTAATTCATGAACAACTCACTCACTTAAGAGGAAATATCTTCCCCTCTAGTATGCCTTTCCAAAGAGTGACAAAACAATAATTCTTTTATTGTTTTGGAAGGAGAAGTAAACGGTTATGGTCCATTTTCAGTATGAGGTACACTTGGAATTCAAAGTAACCGATAAGGAGGTGCTGGGCCCAGCTCCTCTAGCTGGCAGCAGGCGCCTGCTTGTGTCAGAACTCTGAGGGCTGGAGAGCTACAGGTGATCTGGCAGGTGACTGGGCCTACTATCAGAAAAGAGGACAGCCCTGTGTCCAAATTATTCATTAAATAAGGTGTTGGTTTCTAAACCAAAGAGACAAGGTAACTGGGAATGCCACAAGTCCCAGTCTGTGGAGATAAGGACAGGGATTTCTCAAGATGTGGGGATGTTGAAAACTGTCTTTAAACCGGCATGCTGCCTTTCTCCACTCTGTCATCACTTTCTGCCAAAAGGCATTTTGCACTATTTGTTTGGATTTGTTATTGTCTTACTTCCCACACTCACTCCATTTAGATGGCAGATTTTTGACAAAGGAGCCAAATATACACAAAGGAGATTGGGTAATTTCTCCAATTACAACAAAATAAAAATAAAATAAATGATGCTGGGAAAACTGGTTGCTTTGATGCAGAGGGATGAATTTAGACTGATGTCTCTCACCAGCTGCAAAAATCAATGCAAAATATATTACAGATGCACGTGTAAGACCGGAAACTGAAACCACCAGAAGAAAACGGAAATGGTTCTGAGCAGAGGCATAGTGTGGGATTTATTGGTTATGATCCACATATGCGGGGCAAAGCCAGAAATGGACAAAAAAGACTTTAAAACCTCCACAAAGAGAAGAACATGAGAAACAGAGAAAAGTAACAGCCCACAGAACAGGAAATACTTGTAAACTATAGAGAGATTCACTAAGAGGTTAATATCCAGGACATAAAAGGAATGTAATTCTAAAGAAAAAAATGAAGAGATTGAAAACTATAAATCTGATTTTAAAATGGACTAAAGATCGCACAGACATTTCCCAAAACAGAATGCATGAGTGGCCAACAGTTATGTGGGGAAAATGTCCAATTTCACTAATTATTTAGGGGAATTCAAAGCAAGACCGCAAACACACACACATACACACAGAGTGTCAATTACAAAGGAGATAAACAACAAATCCTGGCAAGGATGAAGAGAAAGAGAAATTATTTAAAAAAATATTTATCTACTTTTATTTTATATGTATGGTTATTTTGCCAACATGTGTGCATGTGCACCATATGTGTGCAGTGCCTATGGAGGCCTGAGGAGCACATTGCATCTCCTGAAACTGGAGTTACAGGTGGCTGTGAGCTACTAGGTGGGTTCTAGTTCCTTTGCAAGAGCAGTAAGTGCTCTTAACCGCCGAGCCATCTCTCCAGCCTCATGGAAATATGGATTCTGAAACGCCTTCCCTTGTTATGCAGGAAGAGTCTTCCTAAGTCTCGAGAGCAGGAAGACAGTGTTTTCTCCTTGTGTGCAGAGACTGATCACTCCTGTTCCATCAATGGAAATAACTTTAGAGCAGTGGGACCACATGGACACAACTCCCCACTGACTCCTGGTTCTCAAGCAACCGACACTGAAGTTTGCGTGGAATAAGGGAGTTGTAATTTCTTTTAGAGTTTTGTTGCTGTTGTTTGTTTATTTGCAACTGAATTGAAATTCTGTCACCTATTTCTTGACATTCTGATGAATTAAGTTGGTTCTCTACCAGTCAAGAAAAATCTTTTCTTCTAAACTAAAATTTAACAAACAGAAATCAAATGAGTTTGTACCTTCCACAAACATTTGATTCTCCAAATACTACTTCCCCTTCACCTCCCAAAACTGTTCACATTCATCCAAGAATGAACACTAAAGAAAGTTCTGCCCATAGTTGGATGAGCCACAGTCTTGTGAGGCCCTGTCCTCCTGTGCTCTCATGCACCGACTAGATGAGATTGCATCTGCTCATTTCCTTCTGGTATTAAGTATGGTGTGGGCCAAATGGCAAGTCCCTGGAGAAAATAAAATGTTTTAGCTTCACTTTGTGTTGGGGGAAATGAGCAAATCAGTGTCATCTGAAAGAAATCAACAGTGATAACCTAAGAGTTAGCTCTCCAACTGGCCGTCTTATCCACCATCGTTCCTGAGCCTCTAGTTTTGTGGAGCCATGGCCCAGTGAACTCTAACTCTCCTGGTCCACTGAATGAGAGCAGTGGACTCCTGTGAATGAGCAGCCCTGGGCTCAGGGTGACTGGGCAAATGATGCGCCATGTTGGAATTATTCTAATTGATTCCCCATACATTGTCCCATTTGATGTATTTCTGTGTTAAGGAAGGGCTTGGGACCTCTGTGTTTCTTTGTAGTCCAATTGGATTCATTTTCCCTCACATTTAGTTGTATAAACTTTATACTAAACCTTACAGCAATATATATAGATGAATGACAGAAAACAGAACTCTACCAGATGTGGGCAATCTCCATTTTTTTCTTGCTTTGAAAACAAAACCAAACAAAAAAACAGTAAACATTTTTCTTACAAAGCACAGGTTGGGAGTGCATTTGTTTATTTGTCTTGTTAAGTTCGCATCATCAACAAATACTTGTTGGTTATCCACTGTGCAGCAGTCACGGCTTCGGTCATGGTAAGATACAAAGCATCCTTCTTGCTTCATGGAGTAGCAAAGGTCTAAGGAAAGAAGCACACATTTCCAGCCTTCTAGCCTCCTATTTCTGAATTTTGGAAGGTATTGGATACTGAAAACTGGGACTCTGAAATCCTCCCCCATCAGATAGAAGATGACAGATATATTATGCGTTCCCTCCATTAACCAGTACTTCTATCTGCCTGGTTAAACAGTATGGTGCCGCTTGAGTTTTATATTATAGACATCACAAACAGAAAAAAGAACTGGGAGGCCCAGAGAAGAGTTAAGCCTGTATTGCTGTGGCATAAGAGGAGGCACCATGGGTAGGGAGGCAGTGGAGATGATGCTGGGTCTGGTACTTATAACTGAGTGCTGTTTCTGGCAGGAGGTTAGGCCAGAGAACCGAGGTATGGGACAAGAATGGGCCCAGGTCCTGGGTCTGTCTGAGAAGTATAGTACAAAATGGTGGCTGTCTCTAGGTAGAATATAATGATGCAAAACATGACTCTCACCTCAAAAGAGGTATGAGAGAGACAGTTTATTTTAGAGCCAAATATAATGAGCCTGGGGAACACAGACACAGGTTACCTTAAATTCCATATTTTTAAATGGAAGTAATTTCATGAAGTTTCTATAGAAACAGAAGAAAAAAAGTCATAAATAAAAACACACAGTTTTCAAACACATTGGTGGAAACATCAGAGGTGTGGGTTACAGTCAAGAGGTGAAATCTCTGCTAAAGACCTCCAATGGTTTCTAATGATAGTCTTAGCTTTGAGGTTGGTGGAGCTGGTGATCTGCTCAGGGAACACCTTCCCAAAGGTTTTCATTTGTCAGTCACAGGACATGAGGCCTCACACAGAGGTGGGCAAGGATTCCTCATGACAAATTATAGCTTGTCTCTAGATCTGCAACATTCCAACCCTTCTACCATGGCTTAAATTTTGATCAGTTACTCTACTTCCCAGAGGTTCCTGTTTTAAGGTGCAAGTTTTTGTTGGAAACATTCACTCAGCAGACCAGAGAGAAGTCAAAACAAAAAGAGGCTACGCATGCAGGATTCTGTAACCTCAATAGCACCCGTCTCTGGGCAGATGGGATATTGATGTTAATAAACAGAAGAAGCATTGGGGCCTAAAGCTCTACAGCCACTTTGACTGGCAGTCTCTCAATCTGTCTCTATCTCTCTCCCTTCACTTCCCTCCTCCTACCTTCCCAATACCTTCTTCTCAATAAAACTCCACACTCAGGCTCTCTTTGCATGGCATAGCTGTCACCTGCCGTGGTCCCCACCCACAATGGTACCTGCCAGGATCATATTTATACTGTGTCTTGACACCAATGACCTCAATATCTACCACTGAGCTTGACTTCTGTAAGGTTCTACCTCTGCATCACTCCAAGGATCAAACCTTTAACACAGGGGCCTTTGGGAGACATGATTTCCTAAGCTAGAGTGAAATATGACTGAGGGTGGAGGATTAGATATGGGGTTGGTGAGGTAATAGTGGCCCAGGCATTATTTACCCAATAAGTAAAGTTTAAATGTTAGGAACTGACAGTAGTTGTCATTGCTTTTGAGCAAAAAAGTTATTTCATTTAGAAACTGCAAATATCCCTGAGGAATATTCTCTCTAGCAGTTTGGGAGACACAGCAAAATGAATGAAGCATTTGGAGATATGCATATTTTGGAAAACACATGGAACTATCTAATGGTTCTGTTTCAACACTTTTCTAGTGAGTTCTTATACCTTTCCTACTTATGGGCCCAAAGCAGATGGTACTGTACAATTTGGAAGAGAAGAAAAATGAGAAACTCTCTAAAAACCATAAGGAAAATAAGAAACATATATAGAGACAATTGTCAAAATGTTGAAGAGTAAGTGGTAAAGTGAGATGGATATTTCGTGAGCTGACCCCACTAAAGGACATAGAAGCAGCCTAAGTATTCCTCAGTGGATGAGTGAATACAGGTGCTATGTGGAATACTAGTAGTAAAGGTGATATGTGGAATACTAATAGTGGAATACTACTCAGTCATTAAAACAGACAATCCGACCATTCAGGACAACATGGGATAGAACTGGAGGACATTATGTTAAGTGAAACAAACAAAATCCAGAAAGACAAATGTTGTGTGATATCACTTGAATATGAAGTCTAAACAAACAAACAAAAAAGATTTCATTGAAACAGAAGGTAGAAAGGAGTGAAGAGATGGCTCAGTCTCTTCCAGTGAACCAGTGTTTAGTTCTCAGCATCTACATGGTCTCTCAAAACCACCGACAACCAGTTCAAGTGTATTTGACTTCCACTTTTGGCCTCCTATGGCATGCATGTGGTATACAGACATACATGTAAATACTCATATACTTAAAACAAACAAACAAACAAATTGATGTGGGATTCTCCTCTGTATGCTGTGAGTATGTTTTATTACCATTGATTAATAAAGAAGATGTTTAAGCCAATGGCTTAGCAGCATAAAGCCAGGCAGGAAATCTGAGCAGGTATATAGAGAGAATAGGTAGAGTCAAAGAGACATCGTGTAGCCACTGAAGGAGAAGATGCCCACAGGAGCCTTAGCTTACCAGTACGCCACAACCACATGATGATACACAGATTAATAGAAATTGGTTAATTCAAGATGTAGGAGCTAGCTAGATATATGCCTGAATCATTGGCTCAACGGTGTTGTAATTAATATAGTTTTTGTGTGATTATTCAGGTCTGAGTAGTCAGAAAACGAACAAGCAATCTCCATCTACATAATGACATCCAAACACAGGGCAACTACAACCACATAAAAAAAATGAGAGAACTTGGAAAGGAATTCTAGACCCAAAGAACAGAGTTAAGCACAACTTCTTGGTAGCAATATATTTTTGGATAACCTCTGTTTGCTGGCTGCAAGCAGAGATGCAACTTCTTTAAGAAGGCTTCCTGGTTTGTACTGGCAGCATGGTCCTGCTACAGAACACTTAAATGGGATTTGTGAGCAGAGTGCTACAAGTTGCTTAATGGCAACATAGACCAGCTGTGTCCCTGAAGCTGGGGCAGTGAGCCTGGCTTGCAGAGTCGGTGAACATAAGTCCACCATGTTGGACTGGGTGAAACAAACAGGCAGGGCTGCAGAGTTTGTCCTAGCCATGACCAATTACTATTTTTAAAACAGTGCTCCTGGTCAAAAAATGATTACAAATACGCAATAAAATCAGGTACAGATAAAAAAAAAAAAGACCTCTGAATGCACATTGGCTTCAAATAGAGAAATAAAAGAGTATAAACAATTATAAAAAGAAGTAAACTCTTTAAAGAGATAAAACAAGTAATATAAAAGTACAGACAGTCATAGATTAAAGGAGTAAAGAAAAATAAGACATGTAAAGATGGAAAATATACAGAGTCTGGATTATGCATATTGTATTTTCTTTGATTTTTTTTTTTTTACTGGAGGAGACATTTGTTTCTGGGGATTGCTAAGTTAAATCAACATAAATGTATCTTGGCTTCAAAATTTGAGTCTAAGGATATGCTTCTTTAGAAAAGAGGTTCTGATTTTATTTCCACAGAAGATGAGATCTGTGGATTCCTTCCAGGTTAATGTGGTTTGATTAAACAAACCCCCTTGAAAGGTCTCCATGAATCCTAAAAATATTTCACCCAATAAACAGCAGTAAGCAGTTTGGAGAAAACAATGTCCACATTTCCAAAATGACCATTTGTAAGTGTTCATTTTAATTTAAAGGGGGTTGATTATAAGTGATTAATGGCCACAGTCAAGTTAAAAACAAATTAGGGAATGTGATATAGAGATGAATACATTGCATTGGTATGGAGCTTGCTTTATTGATACAAATTTAAGGTCAACTTTGTTGCACTATGTATATGTATTTCTGTTCTTGTTTAAGGGGGTGTGTTATGCAGCTCATTTAAAAATGTAATGTATAGTTAAGAAACACAGATTAATAGATAGTCATCTATTAATAGTCAAACTTTTAAACACATTGGTTAGGTTTTCTAGCTACATAGAGAAATATTTAAGTTGGTTAGATAATCTTCAACACTTCGAAGACCTATGGAAACTGACATTTAAAATGTTTTAAGAACTTGGACTTTTCTCGACAGTGAGACATGTCTGCTTCTGGCAGCACCAATTACTTCAGAGAGGTGGATGGGCATTTAAGAAACTTGTTATGTAATTTGCCTTCAATGTGACAAGGCTTGCCATTTGAGCAAGAAACTGCTCTTGCCTGAACTGCTTGACGGTATGCTATATGAACTGGACATGCAAAAACTCATAAAATATGAATGTTGAACATTTCAAAAGATGGGATGATTCTTCGGGGTTCCTACTTCACAGAAGAAACTGCCAGACATTGTATAGGACAGAAGAAAGTGACTGACAAACTGCCAATATAGACAGAACAGATCTTCAAATTTCCTGCTTCACAGAAAAGTCTGCTGGGTACTATAAACCTATAGGCTGAAGATGGATGCAGTAATGTTACAGAAGAACTTTGAGTGACTGTCCAAGCAGTGAGAGGTCTCTGTCAATTCTAGAACTTTCGGAAGTTGTTTACAATGCACTTCCTGTTTACTTAGGCAATAGTATATCCTTCTGGGGTCTTTGAAGAGTTGAAGACATATAGTTATAGTTTTTCTTAGTTATAATAAGAGATAAATTAGTTATAAAACTTTAGATTCACAAAAATAGGATAGATGATAGAGTATTTTCTTTAATTTACCAAATGTAAATGGACTAAATACAATTCTTTCTGTATGTTTGTTTGTTTCTTTCTTTTTTTGAGAAAGGGTTCCTCTGTAGCTTTGGAGCCTGTCCTGGAACTAACTCTTGTAGACCAGGCTAGCCTTGAACTCAAAGTGATCCGCTTGCCTCTGCCTCCCGAATGATGGGAATAAAGTCATGTGTCACCACCGCCTGGCTTATAATTATAATTCTTGCTTGATAACTGTTCTATATATGTAATTTCACTATGTTAAAGTTAAAATCTTCCTTTTTATTTAGACAGAAAAGGGGAAATGATGTAGGATTTCTCTCTGTATGCTGTGAATATGTTTTATTGCCATTGGTTAATAAAGAAGCTGTTTCAGCCTTTGGCTTAGCAGAGTAAAACCAGGCAGGAAATCCTAACAGAGATATAGAAAGAGAGTAGGCAGAGTAAAGGAGACAGACACTAGATCTTTACCAGCAAGCCACAACCTCATGCCAGTATATAGATTAATCAAATGGGTTGATTTAACATGTAAGAGTTAGTTAATAAGAATCCTGAGCTAATAAGCCAACCAGTGTTGTAATTAATACAGTTTCTGTGTGATTACTTAGGTCTGGGAGGACAAGAAGTGAAGGAGCAGTCTCCACTCACAACAAACAAACAAATAAAGCAAAAGGTGGACATATGTGGAGATAAAAAATAATGGAAAAGTGGTAAATGTTTAATCATGGAATTCCAGTTAAATTGAAAGTGTAAAATTTTAGTGATTTATTATAGAACAAATGATTACAATGACATATATTTCAAATTGTTGAAATAATTTAGTTTTTAAATGTTTTCACCCCCTAAAATGCAAGGTGTCACGATGATGAAAATATAACTAAAAGGACTAATTAAACCTTTCTACAGTTTCTACACAGAGCAAAGCAACACATTTCAAACCACAAATGAACAAATTATATATCAATTTAAAATAAATTAATTAAAATTTCTTAAAGTAAAAAGAAATGATGGGGCTAGAGAGATTCAGCACTTAAGAGCACACACTGCTCTTGCAGAGGACCAGAATTTGGGTCCCAACACTCACTTCCGGTGGCTCACAACCACCTGTAACTCTACCTCCTTAGGGTTCTGAAATGCACCTTTGGCCCATTGTGTCACCCTCATGTTCACAAATGTGCACATAATTAAAGCAACACAAGTGAATATTTTATTTTAAAATGTACAAATAAGTTAGAAAATGTGGCCCTGGATCAGTCACTCCTCATATGTTGTCTGCCCAAAACATCCTTTTTTTCAGATTCTCAGAGTCAAGGCTAACTAAAGAGAGTGAAGCTCCTGACCACACAGGGTTTTCACGAGGAAGGCAGAGCAGAAGGGCAGAGGAGAAACTACATTGTGGAGTGTTTCTCTTGTTGTTTAACTTGTCCTGGGAATGGAACCCAGGTCTTTGTGCATGTTAGGTAACTGCACTGCTGCTGAGCTTCTCTCCTCGTTTCTATCCTGTGGGTCACGACTGTAAAAAGTGATTGAAGCAGTGGACTATGCAGATGTGTGGCACAATAAGAAGGGACTGGAAAATGTGCCCATGAACAATAGATAACAGTTTGGCCACTCCAAGAACAAGGACAGAAACTTGATTTGAATAATAAGACCTGCCAAAGTTGGAGGAGAGGGTGCTCAGGATCTTATGTGGTATAAAGAGAAAGGAGAAAAGAAGATGAAAACCTGTTCTATCTGATTTAGACCAGATGAGAAATCCCTGTAGCCATCTAAGAAATACCTTCCACCCTGCCCCGCATAAGCTATTCTGATCCCCTCTTTGTTACAGTCTAAGCAAGAGAATACTGCTATAATGCTAGGCAGAATTAAACAAAAGTGAAGACAGACTATTGTAGGAATGCTCTAGGAGTGGAAAAAGGAGGAAGTCATTCTGATTGAGCAACTGAGCTCAGACTCCAAGAGATAGAGAAACAGGAGGACAAGAAAGAAGAGGAGGATAGAAGGAGAAGGAAGAGGAGAAAGGGGAAGGAAAGAAAAAATAAGGAGGAGAGTGTAGTCTGGTACACAAAGCCACTCCAGGCTGAGATGTGGTACAAAGCAGAGTAGCCATGTGGCATTCTCTGGTGTGTTCTCTCTTACATCAGTATCATGTGCCAGAAATCAGACTAAGCACTAGATTGCATTTAGTCCTTAACCTAAGCTCTGTAACTTTCTAAAGGAGCTATGGTCAATTGTCTCCATTTTCCTAGTCCCCAGCTGCACTGATTGGGGGAAGAGATGGGTAGACAGAAGTGTAAGAATACTTCCAACACCATAAAGAGCAATATAGCACAAAGAGAACCTAGTGGTTCTACAACAGCAAGACCTGAAAGTCCCAACACAGATCAAGTAGAAGAAAACAACCTTAAAATAAATTTATGAACATGATAGAGGCCCTTAGAGAGAAAATGAAAATTTTACTTAAAGAAATCAAAGAACAACAAAAAATTGAAAGAAATCAATAAATCCTTTGAAGAAAGTCAAGTGAAAAACAATCAAATAAGTGAAGGAAGCATTCAAGATGTGAAAACTGAAATAGAGGCAGTAAAGAAAATATAAACCAACAGAATTCTGGAAATGGAAAATCTGGGTAAATGAACAGGAATTACAGATGTGAGCATAACCAATAGAATTCAAGAGATGAAAGAAAGAATCTTGGGTATTGAAGATACAATAAAGAAAATAGATTCACCAGTCAAAGAAAATGTTAAATCCAACAAAGTCTTAACACAAAACATCTAGGAAATCTGGGACATCATGAAAAGATCAAACCTAAGAATAATAATAAGGATAGAAGAAGAAGAATTCCAGCTCAAAGGCACAGAAAATATATTCAACAAAATCATAGAAGAAAACTTTCCCAACCTAAAGAAGGGATGCCTATGAAGATATAAGAAGCTTACAGAACACTGAGTAGACAGGACCAAAAAAAAAATCAACTAACCACATAACAATGAAAACACTAAATATAAAAAATAAAGAGTATTAAGATCTGCAAAGGAAAAAGGTCAAGCAACATATAAAGACAGACCTATCAGAATTATACCCAACTTCTCAATAGAGACTCTGAAAGCCAGAAGGTCCTAGACAGATGTCCTGCAGACACTAAGAAATAATGGATGCCCGCCTAGACTACTATAACCAACAAAGCTTTTAATCACTATAAAAGGAGAAAGCAAGATATTTCATGACAAAACCAGATTTAAACAATACCTATCCACAAATCCAGCACTACAGAAAGTACTAGAGGGAAAACTCCAATCCAAGGAAGTTATCTGTACCCATGAAACACAGACAATAGATAGTCCCACACCAGTAAATACCAAAGAAGGGAAATATGCACCACCACCAACAACAAAACCAAAAAATAACAGGAATTAAAAATCACTGGTCATTAATATCGCTTATCAATTAACTCAATTCGCCTATAAAAAAGACCCAGGCTAACATAGCAGATATAAAAAACAGGGGCCATCCTTCTGCATGTGGGTGACAATTGTGTGGCTTGGTATGTTTGTGGGGGCCATAACAGTAGAACCAGTATCTATCCCTAGTGCATGAGCTGGCTGTTTGGAGTCCATTCTTGTTGTGATCCAGCTGCCCTCACTCCCCACTTCCCCAGATCAACAGCGGAACTTCCTTGTGGTCTGTAATTGACAAGGATGTTTGTGTTCTTTCTGGCCAGTGGTTTTCCATAGAAGCAATAGAGGTATAAAAAGCTTTAGCTTGGGGTGGGGGAGGTTGCTGTTCTCCCGCCTGAAAAGAAGCCTCTGTGTCTCACTCAATCCTTGCAACCCCCACCCCCACCCCCACCAGTCTAGGCATCCAGGCTGTGCTGGCAGGGTACAGTCTTTATACTGGTATACCTTGCTCAGCCTTGATGCTGGTGTGGAGATGGAGACTTGGTCCTGCCTCATCTTGGTATGCCAAACTTTGTTGATTCTCCATGGGAGGACTTGCCCTTTCTAGGGATTGGATGGAGGATAGAGTAGGAGGTAGTGGGGGGAGCAGATGGAGGGGAGGGAATTAAGGAACTGTGGTTGGTATGTAAAATAAATAAAATATAAAATTAAAATAAAAGGCAAGTAAGAATAGTGATCCAGTTGTACCACTGTGAGTATGCATGAATGAAAGTCCCCTGCCAGTAGAGACACTTTGCATAGCTGTGACACTTGCAAATGCCCTGCAATCAATATTTTTCTGTCCCACCAGTCAGCCCCCAAATAATGAGGTGGAGACATATTATTAATTATGAAAACCCTGCCTATACCTTAGGCTTGTTCCTAATTATAACTGAAAGTAACCTATTTGTTTTAATCTATGTTCTATCATGTGACATTACCTCTCTTTCATATTGCTTCCTTTCCTGTTTCTTGTTTCCTGTCCATATCTCCTGGCTTCTCCTGTATACCAAGATTCCTCTTCCTCTTCCTTTCTTCCCCCAGAAAT
>JAQHUG010000381.1:820667-830873 GCA_028555095.1 Dicrostonyx torquatus | reverse complement strand
TAGAAACATAATTGGATCCTTTTTGTTTGAAGTAGAAACAGATCTACTTCTCTATACTTGAAATACAAGGTCTGGATATTAGGCATACCTGTTGACAATAACATTGAGAGAGCAGAACTCTCTGATCTATATCTAGGTGGAATCTTCCTTGAAGGAAGAGAAGTAAGCTCCAACTCTCTGACCTTTGGTCAGGGTAGAATGGCACCAACTCTGAACAAGTTAAAACTCTCTGACCTTCAGACAAGGTGGAAATAGGCTCACATTTTTGGGCCTTCACAGTTCCCTCGCCTATTTATGCTATCAGAGACTCTTGTATCAGTTTCTGCTTCTGTATAGCAAAGAGCATTATGGTTTGACTATGAAATGTCTCTGTGAAAGGCTTATGTATTGACTGTTGTTCTCCAACTGGAATATATGATCAGTGAAGTGATTGACTCTTGAGGCCATTAACTTCACGAGCAGCTAGATGAGTCATACTGAAGGGGTTATTAGAAGGTGGGGGCTGATTGGAGAAAGTGAGTCATCTGATGTGTCTGTAAGAAATATTAAATATTCTTTCTGTCAAATATTGTAAAATTTTTGTTTATGACAAATAATTCATGTCTTTTTAACCCCAGCATCTGTGAGACTCTTATGCAAATCTTTTTGTTTCCCCAACCTTGAAAACCCTTTATGCAAATGTTTTACTATGCCCATCCTGTAAAACTTTGTTTACATAAAGGTTCCCTTGCATTTTCAGGACTTCAGGGACCAGCCTGTTCCTTTTTGCCTTTGTTTCTTTTGCACCAATTCTTTTAAAACTAGCCAATCATGAAGGATTGTGAGGTTGGATCCCAACCAATGGGAAAAAGATGCAGTAGTCACCTCCATTAGAATAAAAACCCAACTGACCTCCTTGTCTCTTTGTGCTAGCCAGTCAGGTGTGGTTGTTTGCAAAAACCATTGCCTCGCCAAGCTGCTTTCACTTTGTGCATAGGTTTCTTGGAGGTGATTAGTCTTTGTTCCTAACTTGTATTTGAAGGGTATGGGTCACTCAGACCTCTTCCTGTGTCACCCTCTATCTGTCTACCACCAAGCGAATGGTTTAGCTCCACTAGCATTGTATAGTGAAGCTCTGCCTCAGACCCTGAACAGACTAGCTGATTATAGACTGGAATTACAAGCCCAAATAAGCCTTCTTCCCGGAAGTTGTTTTTTTCGAGTACTTTGTTACAGAGACAGAGAGAGAGAGAGAGAAAGAGAGAGAGAGAGAGAGAGAAATATATAACACAGAAAGTAAACTAGATAGAGCCCTAGGGGAATGTTTTAAATCTCAACCATTAGTTTGAATCTTGGAATAACTTTTGAGTAAAGAATAGCTCACAATCCAGAGACATCCTGAGCTCTGCAGCATCCAGAGTTTTCATCATTCAGAGTTCTCAGTGAGGCCCACAGCACCAGCCTGTATGCGATCCAACCATCCCGCCCCCACCCCCATCCAAGACTAAGGCGTATTTCCTGGGTACAAGCTTTCTAAGCCAGCTACAGCTTTCTTTTGATTACCTTTCCTCTGTATGGTGTTTATGCTCCATTACTTTAAGCTTCCTTTTTTCCACTCTGGATCTCCAACTTATCTTTAGGGTATGGAGCTTGATGCTTTTAAATCAAACAGATGCTTTTTCTTATGGTGGGGAAAGTGTAGCTTTTTATGCTAAAGATAAATTCTAACAGCTTTAATTGGTTGGGGGAGATGGAGTGTAAAATTTTATATGCCTCAAAGTGAGTAAGAGACCTAAAGGCAGTGAGAGTCTCATGGTCCTCACTCTGGGGCTGACATGGGAGAGTCACTTTTCTCCCTATCTACCACCCAAAATGGATCAGGATTCCCTATTCTTCCTGAACATTGCCATCTTGGCTGCTTGCCCATCATTTCCTGGCAATCATCACCTTCTCATTGTTAAATTATTTCTAGAAGTTTCATGGCAAAAGTAATTTACCAACATCTGGGAACATGGCTTATATTGGTTATGGCTTATATTGTTGACAAAGCGTAAGCCACTGCTCATGTTTAGATAGATATTTAATGCTAACAGTGCTCATCTGAGAGGGTCTAGCTGCTGTGTTCCTCTGGACCAGTGTCAGCCTTCCACAGATAGAGGAAGGGGTGCAAAGAATACAGGTAGGCGCAGAGAGGGTGGCTTCTTTGCAGGTGTGAGGGAACAGGTCACAACAGGAAGAAGACTTGTGTGACACAAGTTTCATCTTCAAGTCCCATGATTAGGTCTGATGAGCTTGCTCTGGTACTGAAAGCAACATTTCCATCATCCCGTCTCCTGGACCAACAACCTGCAGCTGAGGTAGGAAGTCCAGAGGACCCAATTACTCCTTTTTGAGCTGCCTCACTCGCTTTGTTCCTCTGTGGGTAAATGCTAATGAGAAACATCCTCTCTCAAGGTCAAAGGATGGCAGCTCTGAGCTGCAATGTGCCCCAGTCTCCTCCTTCTCAGGCTGCAGAACTGAGCCCTGGTTGTTCTAAGTATCAGGCCTCTCTCAGCTGACAGTGCAGAGATTTACAGGGGATAGAATCCTGTTTGCCTGAAGCTTTGTACTTTTAGTATGGACTTAAACATTCTAGCTGTGGGAATGGGAACACAGCCTCTTCGGGAACAGTTTGGCACTTATATTATATTATATTATATATATTCCTAACTCACACTGGGAGGCAGAGAGAGGAGGATTAAGTGTTTAAGATCAGGCTTTGATGCATCAAAAGTACAAGGCCAGCTCCAGCCTCAAACAAACACAGGAAGTGAAATGTGCAGTTCCTATATTAATGAGTAATGTTACCTACATGTTTATCTCTGAGGAATGAAAACTTAGGTTATTATAAAATTCTATGTGTGAGGGGCTGTAGAGATAGATGACTCTGAGGTTAGGAGACTTGCCCTTCTTGTAGAAGACCCAGGTTCAGTTCCCAGCACCCATATGGTGTCTCACAACCACCAAGAATTCTAATTCAAGGGGATCCAATGCCCTCTCCTACATCTATGGATATTGCACACGCATGCATATAGGCAACCGTTCATACATGTAATAAAATAAATCATGAGAACAGCTGCTGGCCCACACTAGGACCACATTTGTTCTCATTCCACTCGTGGTCTGGATGGCCTGCAGGAGGACATCAACCCATCTGATTTCGCGGACAAGTTGATGGACATGCTTGGAGGCCAAGTACAATCACAGCCTGTACTGCACTCTTATCAACTCCATCCAACAAAATCTGGGGGACACACTGAATGCTGGTGACAGATTAACAGAGATCCTTGCAGAGGTCAACACTCTGTATAATAAAGTATTGTGAGCATAAGAAATAGTTCTTAATGCCCAGTTTGTTGTTCTTCCTTCAGACTTGGCCAAAGAGAAAGCCAAACTGCTGTACTCTGACCTAAACTCATTTGATGTTAAGATACATTGAAACTCTACTGACACATATGGGTGTAAATTCACAAGTAGAAGAACTCATCCGTGATGAAGATAAAGCTGATTTTGAATTAATTGTCTAGGACTCCTGAAAATTATTAGGCAAAATGAGAAAACATCTTTAATAAAAACCCATACATTCCTCTGTCTGCTGGGTTCAATACATGGAGAATTCCCTGTGCCAAAGCCATAAACTGATTATCTAAGACAATCTCATAGGATAGAAGAGCCATGAACAAGGCATGCTCAGTGGAAATGCATGGAAGAGTCTCATCAAGAAGCGGCTGAGAAAGAAGTAGAATCTCTAGACTGTTGCAGACTTACTTTAGAGAAGACCTTGATACTCCAATGTCCGTTTTTTATTTTGTGGTTGATCCCTGTGTAGTGGAAAACACCTTTCCTGTTTGCTTCATTATACGGGATGCCTTTAAAGAGTAAGACTTGATCAAGACTGATTACCACTAAGAGAACCAGTGATGAAGGAAGAAAGTGAGGAAATTGACCAAAACACTTCAATTAGGAGTCAAGGAATTATAGTTTTGTGTTATCATGACTGGGAGGAGATGGTAAAGAGCTTTGAAATTTCTGAGCCTGTAATCTCTCTGAGTCAGAGCCAGCGGTGGCTAAATGCCTGATGCCAGCTGAAGATCTGAAGGTGATATGATGTGATGTATCTTGAAAGGGAAGCAGCATATATTGTATACATGTTTTATTAAATGTTTTTAAAGATGAAGATTCAATTAAGTAAAACATAGCTTTTGAGAGTTAATGGCTTTTTTATAGTTATCTCCGATTAAAGGAAATTCACTGCCATAAAGCAAATTAATAAGTCAAGATTCTGGAGCGATGATTCAGCAGTTAAGAGCACTGGTTGGTCTTCCAGAGGACCAACAATTGAGTCGCAGTACACTTCACATTGTCTGCAACTCCAGTTCCAGAGGATCCAATGTTGTCTTTCAGATTCTAAGGGCACTGCGTGCGCATGGTGCACAGATACACATGAAGGTGAAACACCTATACACATGAGGTGAAAAATGATTTTAAATAAATAAAGAATTTTATTTATTTATTTAAACATCTTTAAAATAAGTGTTCTGTGAGGAATATTCACATATAGATTTATTTTAAAATTATTTTAAATGAAGCTGTGAGGCTTCATTCATCCCCATCATTGAAAAGCTAGAAACAACTGAATATACTGCAACTGACAAGTGATAAGAAACTAAGAACACAGAGAGAGAGAGAGAGAAAGAGAGAGAGACAGAGAGACAGAGGGAGAGTGAGAGAGAGAGAGAGACAGAGAAACAGAGGGAGAGAGGGGGGAAAATGCAATCTGAGATATAAAAAAGGAGTGACATCCTACACACTTAGCCAAAAAAAACCCCTGAAACTCGGATGCATTTCACTCTCCAATGGAGCCAGTCTCCAAAGTTATTTAAGGTCAAATTCTATAAATTCCATTCATATAATTACCAAAGACAAAGGGGCGAAAGATGACAATAGACCAAATATATATAATAAACTACGGGTTCGTGGAAGTGCCATCTCAAGTCATTTGACTAAGAATGCTTTGGGTGTGGTATAAGGATGTGCCTCAAGGCTGCATGTTCTTGTTCATTCCCTAGGGTGCCTATGTGGAAAAAGAGTAGAACTTAAAGAAATGGGGCTTAGTGAAAGGTAATTAAGTACTGGGAGATCAATCTCAAAGAAAGCTAATATGAGGGCCTGGCATTGTATTGACCTTTAATGCTAGCACTCAGGAGACAAAAGCAGGTAGATCTCTATGAGTTAGTCAAATGATTTGAGATGGCACTTCCACGAACCTGTAGTTTACAATATATATTTGGTCTATTGTCATCTTTCGCCCCTTTGTCTTTGGTAATTATATGAATAGAATTTATGGAATTTGGCCTTATGTAACTTTTGCCAGTCGAGACTACACAGCAAGTTCTAGACCAGTCAGGGCTACATAGTGAGGCCCTATCTCAAAAAGTCATAATATGACTTCTAACGGACCTCCATACTACTCATAAGAGTAGGTCGTCATAAAAAAACAAAACAAGACAATATTGAGGATATGGTGGGGGGGATTTCACAATGTTGATATAAATTATTACAGCCACTATGGAAACAAAGTTTGAATTTTTTAAAACTATTTTAACTAAAAATAAATGTATCTTAAAATGCAGCTATACCACTTCTTGGTATATAACTAAAAGAAAAGTCAATTTACCAGAGAGATGCCCTATATCTATGTAACCAAGACATGAAATCTGCCTTGACCTTCACCAACAGACAAATGGATTTTTAAATGCCTGGTTTATATGCACAGGGAAGTCTCTCTAGGTCACAAATAAGAAGGATGAAATGAAATCATGCTATTTGCAGGAAAATGGGTGGAACCAGTGGTTATTTTCCAAACCAAAATTAGCCAAAACATACAGGCAAGTATGACATGCTATCTCTTGTGTCTGTAAACAAACCAAGAAAGAGGTATGGGAATGGGTTCCTAGGAATGAGGAAGGGGTCTAGAGAAAAGGAGAGAGGCAAGAGAGGGTTGGAAGAAAGGCATATGATCAAAGGTTTGCATAGGTAACGGTGGAAATACGTAAATATCAAATGCAATCCATTAATTTGACCAATTAATAAATATTGAATAAGCATAACTTATTAAAGAGCCAGTATGACCCATGATACTTCTCATTTTGCCTATCATCCTGTAATCTCTGCACATATGCCCACCACTGGGATACCATCTGCTGCAGACCCTCATTAGAGCCAAACAGATGTCAATGCCATGCCCTTGAACTGCAATTACTATGAACTAAATAAAGTTCTCTTTATAAACTAGTTAGCTTCAGGCATTTTGTCATAGCCACACACAAAAAAATAAACAAATACAGTGACCTATTTAACAAATTACATTAGTATAATTAAGCAATCATTTTCAAAATAGTAAAAGGAATAAAGTCATATCTATATATTTTTGTTCATTAGTTTATGGAATCAGTTGCACATTTTAATAAATAAAACCATTAAAATGCTAAAATAAAATGTGTAGAGAGATTTTAACTATGATTAATTTAGTCATTCTAAATGCAGCATCAAAAGTAGTGATAAATACATGTCTTTGAAACAATTTTTAGAAATGTGATTTGTGCCAAAGAAAATGATAACAACAAAAATACCTATAGCAAAGTAAAAGCAATAGTCAAAATCAGGAAAAAATTCAACTCATATCGTAGATAAGAGACTAATAGTCCTAGCATGGTACTTATTATAAATTAATTAGAAAAAAGTCAGCCACATAATAGAAAAGCAGGGTACAGCCGTTTCTTTTTCATTTAAACATTATTTCATGGATAGGAAAAGCGGCTCTTAAAAAAAAAAAAAGGAGATTGTAAGACACAGGAAATAAAAAACTTAAAGTGCTCAGGAAGTCCCTGGAACTTATAAAATTCATGAAACCTCTCCATGAGATTACATAGAAGTAATATCTGTTAAAGATAAGAGATTCTCTGAGCTGTCAAGTTGTCTGAAAGCTGTGCCAAGAGCTCTGAGGGCTTAGCTCTCAGGAATCATCAACTGCACTGGGCTGGGATTTGTTTCTGGTGATGCAGCTGCCCTTGAATGGCTCCAATAGACTCACTGGTTCTCTCAGTCAGACTCAGATGGAATCACTTCACTGGTGCTCTAGGTCGGGTGATTTGTTCATTCATGTGTCCCCAGAAAAAGTCACAGAATAATACCCACATAGAGCTTGTAATTCTTTGGAAAAATCAACCATACAATAGAAAAGTGGTCAAAGGAAAGAAATGGCAGAAAATAAATGCAGATGGCTTGTTGGGCGCACCTATCCCTGTGAATGAAATGTTCTACGTTCTGTGGAAAATTGGTCACAGAGATGGTAAGAGTGTTGAGAATCCATGCACAAATCAAGACTTAGCAACTACAGAGGCCATTCCCACACAGAAAAAGTGGCTACACAGAGACTAGGAGGCAAGACCACAGAAAAAGAGCTGGAACCCTGGTGACGCTGTGGCAAGAGCGAACCGTTTCCAAGGGAAAGATTTAGCAAGAGAGATGAACACCTTCCTTCTCTCCTTGATCCTCTGTTCTGTTCTACCCTGCTTCATCATGGCCACACTTAGAAGCAAGTTGGCAAGGGAGCCTGGACAATGAAAGTCCCTGTACTCCAAAGGTAAGTGAAAGAAAGGCCAAAATTTGATGGGCCCCAGTTCCCATTTCTGAGTAACTGTGAAAGCAATGGAGGGCTTGAGTGAAGCCGGGGAGGTTCTTGCAGAACGTGCTGCATTAAAGCCGTCTGGTGTCCCTGTAAGCAGGAGAAGTCCAGAGACAAAAGAGTTTCCCTTAGCTTTCCGCCTAGGAATTTTTAGCCACATCACAAGCAGATTCACTGAGTCAATCATCCAAGGTACAGGCAGAGAGATTCCCAGCAAATCTGTCAGGCTCACAGCACTCAGCAGGTTGCACTCCAGGCTTGATGGAAGGAACAAAGGAAGGACTTTGGGGCTGGAATGCCAGGGGAGGAGAGGGACAGCAGGGGGTAAACTTGATTAACAAGCCCCTACGAAGCTCTTCCTCCAACCGCTAACAGATTCTCCTTCCACTCCATATGGCTTTAGTTCACAACATTTAAATATCCAGATCCCTTATGGAAAATGTGTTTCTGAAAGATAGTGCAAAAATAGAAAGGAAAACAGAATCTGTTACTCAGCTAACACGGCAGCTGATTCCAAATCATATTTTTAGGTGAATCAAAACTGCTGAGATTCAAGGAAGTTTGCGCTGGGCGGCCAGCAGGCATCCGAGTGGAGAACAGGGACATTTTTCAATTGGATACCAAGGGGAACAGACACCATTCTACACGCATGCCCAGCAAGGGCTGCTAAGAGTCTGACCTCCTCGGCTGCTCCTTTCCCCTTTAGGCCTTTGGAGCATTTTCTTTTGGCACAGAGAGCCTGCTCTGCTAAATTTGATGCACTTAATACTTAGGAGAGAACCCTGATCTCTCTCTCAAGTGCTGCCAGGCCCTTCAGTACCTGGCAGGGAAGCAGCCGAGGCCAGGGCAGCCATGGAGCTGCCATAAGCTATCTCCAGATGCTGTAGAGGTGTGTCCCTGTGGCTTTGATTAACTAGCATTGGAAGCTATCAAGTTCAAGGTTACCTCAGAGAAGAAAATCCCACAGGCCACACACCCTGGCACTCCTGCTGTCAGGTGTTGTATACCATTTCAGTTCCACCTTCAGAAAGAGGAATCAAATCAGTCTCACAGCAGTGGGCTACAAACCCCATCTTTGTACAGTCTGAGACAAGTGCCCAAGTTCCATCTTCATGGAGACAGCATCACAGATGGAAAGCCCTCTGAAGATATAAAATCACTGGTCTTCAGTAAAGAATAAGATATATATATAAAAAAAAAGGTAGTTGATGTTGAGCTAACTATGAGTGTTATGGTCCAGGAAGGCAGACCCAGGTATTCTGAGGATACAGACCACTATGGAAGAGGACATGTGAACATTTATAGGCAGGAAACAAAACAAGCATACAGTAATACATTCAAAATAGATGCATTGGCAGGGGCTTTAGGGAGGTGGCTGTTATAGTTTTCTTTTCTGATGTGATAAAACTCTGACCAAATGCAAGCTGGGGAGGAAAGGGTTTTGTTTTTTGTTTGTTTGCTTGCTTGTTTGTTTGTTTTTTATCTTACACATCCAGGTCACAATTCGGTCACCATTTATCACTGAGGGAATTCAGGATAGGAACTTGAGGCAGAAACTGAAACAGAGACCATGGAAGAAGACTGCTCACTGACTTACTTCTCCTGGTTTCTTCAGCTACCTTTCTTATAGAGACCAGGATTATTACCTAAATATAGCACGGTCTTCAGGGGGGCAACTTTGACTTTGATGTTTTTGTGGGAGAAGTTGGGGATATACCTACAATTAATTTAGGTGGATTATTGATTCAGTTTTATCATGGTTTGTCCACTGTGACTCAATGGTCATCTAGTTATCACCTTCTTCATGAAGTTTTACTTGGTCCTGCCATCTATTCTGAGCTCTCCACACTCAAACACTGCAACAGCCACATCCTGGCTCTGTTCTCTTTAGTTTTGCCTAGCCATTGTCAAAAGGCCATATTCATTTTTGAAGACACAGTTTAGAACTTTCCTGAAAGTCTCAGAAAATATCTTAAGGCTGATTTTCTTTTTTCCAACAAACTACACAATGAAGCGGGCTAGAAAGTCAGTGGTCATTAAGGGAATATTAAACATGGAAGAAGGCCCTCACCATAGAGACTGTAGCCTCTCATCAGCTGAGGCCAGGTGGTGGATCAACAGGTAAAGCACTGGTCACACAAAACTGAGGGTCTTATTCACACCCCAGCAAACATGTAAAGCATCAGATGTGGTAGCACACACCTGTAATCCCAGCACTGAAGAGACAGAGGCAGACAGGACCTCTGAAACTCACTGGCCAGCCAGTGTAGCTGAATCGATGTGCTCTGGGCTCAGCATGAGACCCTGTCCCAAAATGTAGGTGGAGTTGATGGAGAAAGACTTTGACTTTTGCTTCTGCAAGCATGCACATAAACATGTAAGTTCACCTATATACACATGTAAACATATGTATGAACATGTGCAAACAATATACCACACACAAACAAAGATTTAATATAATTCCTAAACAATTAACTTTTACTATGAAGGATGCTGATAGA
>JAQHUG010000381.1:804870-819587 GCA_028555095.1 Dicrostonyx torquatus | reverse complement strand
ATGGCTCAGAGGTTAAGAGCACTGCCTGCTCTTCCAGAGGTCCTGAGTTCAATTCCCAGCAACCACATGGTGGCTCACAGCCATCTGTAATGAGATCTAGTGCCCTCTTCTGGCCAGCAAGCATACATACAGACAGAACACTGGATACATAATAAATAAATCTTTAAAAAAAGACAAAGAGTATAATTAATGTCTTTAATACTATTATCACAATAAAGTATATTATTATATCTGTTTCAAAGTTACTATACACAAAGGCTGATGATGAAAATGATTGCCATCTTGTATTGTTTCATAACTCAAAGAGTGATTGTCTAGAAACTCTTCCCCATAAGTCACTATTGCAAATACCTTTTCTGATCTTATTCAAAACTAAATCATTTAGTGATCTAAGAGAATAGCTCACATCTTTCAATTTCAAATACACTAATTAAATTTCTTATTAAAGCTTTTATAAAAATAGATGGAGTTACAAAGTCAGCTATCTTTCTCTCTTTTTCTTTTATTTAAAAATACAAGAAAACATTTAGTTGGGCTTACAGTTTCAGAGGGTTAGAATCCCTGTGGTTCACACCAGGATATGGGGGGGGTCACACCAAGGCATGGGGACAGGGACAGCTAACAGCTTATGGAGCCACAGCAGAAGGCAGGGAACATGCTAAAAATAATGGTTCAGCCCCTTCCATTTCCAGGATGGAGACTAACAACCCTTAGGGTGGATTAGGCTGAAGGCTAATGGTCTTCAATGGTGTTTCAGTGTGATCTCTGCTGTCCTGCTTCTTTCTCTTTCCCACTTGTGAATGAGATTTCCCGGAAATGAGCTGTGTCTCCAAAGGCTGATTAACTTCTGTAACGACATGAGGAAGTTGGACTGGTGCAAATCTGGAGCCGAATTACAGCTTGTCTTGAGCTATCTTTAGCCCCGTACACAGCCATCCTTTGTCTGCTTCTGTGTGGAACCTAACACCCTATGTTTGCAGATACAATCTTTTGTAATGTATTAGCTAGCTTAGCAGACCAGTAGATTCCAAAGGCTAAGGATGCTGTCAGACAGCATGCGAGGCCTACAGCTGAGGTTTCTCCACTTAGCTCTTATCCTCCTCTCTGATGTTCCCAGTCAGTACTTGAAAGGTGTCTTCATTTATGATTTTCTTCATTCTCTTACTATTAAAACTTCACAAAACTGCTTTCACATTAGAACATGGAATCTTAGATAACCGAAATCTGTGTTCTTGGGTCATAGCTACTCATATCTGGTCCAGAATAAACTATCTCTTATCCCCTTTGAGGTGAGCGTTGTGTTTTTGCACTGACACACAACAGCTTAGTGTGTCCCCCAAGGTTCTGCAGACCCAGATATTAACTTCCTTCGGCTCTAGGGAACTTCTCTGACATCGCTATCTTTTTCTAAGACCCTAATATTTGTTCCAGTCAAATGCTAGTGGGAGCTTCTGGGAGGAAAGATTCTAGGTCTGAGAGTACACCCGAGCATTGGCTGAGCTGCAGCATCTGCTAATAATACTTCGCAGCCTTGGAAGTAGACTTCCATCCAATACACTGGCACTCTTCACCTTGTGCCTTCCCTGCATAGGCTTTCTAGAGCAGGTGAACTGTCCTGGCATGTGAAGAAAGTGAAGCCAGGCTTGCAAACTCAGGGGCAGGGTCCTTAGGCTCTCACACCAGATTTTTCATTTAGTGAACAAAGAAAAGCGTGGAGAAGAGGGCAGAGTCTGCGTGGGAGGCCAGACAGAAATGAAGATATTCTTAAGTGGTATTAGTAGCGTCTCTTGGTCAGAGTGTTGAAACAGTGGCTCCCAGACCAAAAAGGGGGGGGGGCATTTCCCTCAGAATATCATTCTGAGAGAAGCAAAAGTCACCAGTCAAAGGGAGATGTCTCCAGGAGGAGAATTTACAGCATGTCAGAGCACCTTACAAAGGAGACTAAGGCTGAGCTGATGATGAGTGAGGGGACTGTTGAGATAGTTACCTGTTACTGTCTATTTAAACTCTATTCTCACGTTGGGACCTTAAAGATGGACAGGAGGGCTGGATGGCTATTGTCACTGTATCTCTTTGCAGTCACACTGAAGAAATATCCTTTTTCCCCATTTAACTGCTAATTCAACTCCTTTAATGGGCTTGTTGAGAATGAATGACTGAACCCGGCTTCGTTGGGACACAGGCTGTGACCCCGGAGTTTGGTAACATCTGAGCTAAAAAGTGTTAAGCAGAGGGAGAGAAAATGCCACGCTGAAAAATGAAGAAGCATTTGTTTGGGCTTTAGAGACTGGAAAAGAATTTATCCCTGGAAGGAGAAAGATGTGGGTGTCACAAGCAACATCCCATTTATTTTACCCAGACCTGTTTGGAAACGTTCTAACCCTGTTGAGAGGTATGTAAATCCAGAGTAAATATCACCCTGCTTCAAGCCCTGAGTCCGTGGGTAATACTTTTCTCAGTGACATAAACACTCTCTATATATTCCTATAAAGAATCTCATCTACTGCTCACTGCAATCACTGCTGTAGTATAGCTGTTGCCCGTAGGCACAGCCTGAACATTGTCATCAAGAAGTGGAGCTGTTATGGTGATCTATAGAAGACCTGGGGTCAGTGAAATAAGCAGAATGATCCTGGGGATACCCAGGACTCTGGTAATGGCAATGAAGCTGTTATCATCCCTCTTCTTCTACCCAGTTAAAGAATGACCTCTGCCATATAGAAAAAGGCACTTGTGGCGTGTTCCTCTACTTGTGTCACATACCTTAGGTCACACTTTAATAAGTGTCCTTCCTCTTAGTGCAGGACCTCCCCTTACCTTGAGAACCATAAGAGAAAGACACATTGTTTTGTCTGGCAGGGCTCCCATAGCACTGCTGTTACTTAATAATTCAGGTTTCAGTCAAATTTATGACCCCATCCTTTCTTCTCCCTAAAACCAAACACTATTAGTTAATTCTTAGGATAATCTTCATGGCTTAGGGCTTTTTCCTCCTGTTTTTCTTTCGCAGGAAACGTATTGATTAAAATAACTGACTGCCTGTCTTCGTGGCCATGTAAGTATCCTGTGCCGCGTGGGTAAGGGAACACAAGGGGAGTCACCAATCCAGGAATATGGGGTTCTGTTCTCGGGAAGCTTCTTCTAAATGGTTGGTCTGAGGCATCATAGATAGCAGAGTACTTACATTCTGGAGCTTTCTTTGATATCTGGGGTTGAAAAGGAAGAAGAATAGTCCAGAATGGTGGAGCTGAAGAGGTTTATCTGCAGTTAAGAGCACTTGTTCCTACAGAGGACCTGGGTTCACACGAAGGTTCACAGCCGTTTGTAGTTCTGGTCTCTGAGGGATCCAATGCCCCTTTCTGACCTCCTTGTGTACCAGGTATAAACAAGGTGCACATACATACACACAGGCAAGCACCCATAGACAGAACATAAAAATAAGCCCTTCTAAAAATGAGCGTGTTAATGGATCTCATGTGGACAGTGATCAAAAAAGTGACTTTGTGGAGCTCATTCTCCATGGAGAGAGATCTTGCTCAGCCTAGGCAAGGGATCTGGGGTGGGGTGGGGTAGGACTTGGTCCTGCCTCAACTAGGTGATGGGACAGACTTAGTTGTCTTCCCAGAGGAGGTCTTACCCTCTCTGAGGAGCCAATGGGGGTGGGATGGGGAATGAGAGGAACCAGGAGTTGAGAAGGGAAAGGGAACTGGGAAGAAAAGAAAAAAATATATAGAAAAAAATGTCAGTTTACAAAACCCAAACAGAAAATCAAAACCAGGTCTTTTGACTGAGATTCAGAGGCCATTGGTAGTTTTTAACTGGAGAGTCCTTAATTTGATTTGTTTTCCTCTGGGAAAGGCTTGAGTGGTTTTATGCTTCCTATTCTTTTTAATAGAGCATTGGTTGGGGAAAAAAGAAAAGAAAAATAAATAAAAAGATATTTTGTACTGTCTTTATTACTCAAGCTTCATTTTTAAATTTATGTTTTTGTACAGCATAACAAAAATTTAAAAATAACAACTTAAATAGTCTTGGAATGGATTAGGAAAATAGAAGTAGATTGGAATCAATAGTTTTTAGAATTTTTTTCTGAATAACATGTTGGTTAAAAAAGCAAACATAATTGTATATTTCTTAAATCATCTTGGAGGCCAAAAAGAGTTAAGCCAACTATACAATCAATAAAAATTAGATTACTTTGAAAAAATAAAAAAAGACAACTGGTGTCTCCGGGAACTGATGTCTTCCTCAGAAAGTACATGTTATATGATATAAGATTTAGCCAAGATCCAGTGTCTGTAAATATAATTTTAATGAACTTGAATTGAGATTAATACAGAATCTCTGAGACAATGAGGAGCTGAGGAGAATTCTCCAGAGGCAGAGGAGGTATTCGATTAGAGGCACAGTTGCCTTCTTGCATCTGATGTGACTTAAACAAAACAGGTGGGTGACTGCATGTGGAAGGTCGCTGTCTCAGTCCTGACTGCCTTGATACTCCTAAGTTTTCAGCCCTCTCCTCAATAAACCAATCACAAAAATAACCTGACAGTGAAGAGCAGAAGAAGGAAGTTTCCTCAATGTGACCCTGTTGAGAAGAGAACTAGCAAGATCCAGTGACGATCCCCGCTGTATCTACCTGTGAGCTGAATAGCTAAGGGTCAAGTTTAAATCGAGGATATCCAAAATGCACCAAGAGGGTTACACATGGCCTGAGATAGCTGTGGATGCAGCTTGACACAAAAGAATGGAGTTCTTCAAAGCATTATAGATTGTTGTTTGTTTATCGAGATGTGACAGCCTGGAACTCATTTTGTAGACCAGGCTGGCCTTGACTTCATAGAGATTCTCCTGCCTCTGCCTCTGCCTCCTGAGTGATGGGGTTAAAGGCGTGTGCCACCACATCCAGCCTTTTTGTGATTTTACAATAACTTGACTTCACAGTTCTTACACATGAGCTTTGTAATTAGTGTCGTGGTTTAAATGAGAACTGTCCCCCATTGGCTCACATATGTGTACACTTTATTTTCAGCTGGTGGCATTGTTTTGGGGGAGGTTATGGAGAAGTGCAGCCTTACTGGAGGGAAGATGTCACTGAGAGTTCACGGCCAGTTTATTCTCTGCTTTGTGTTTATGGTTGAAGATATGACTTCTCCGGTTCCTGCTTCTGCCACAACCCCCGCCTGCCTCTTGCTGCCATACCTTCCTTCAATGATGCACTCTTATTTCTCTGTAGGTCTATTTGAACTGTAAACCCAAATAGACTCTTACTTCTGTAATTTGCTTTTGAACATTGTATTGGTTAGTTTTTGTCAACTTAACACAAACTAGAGTCATCAGGAAAGTGACAGCCTTAGCTGAGAAGATGCCTTCATCAGATTTGGCCTGTTTGCAAGTCTGTGGTCTTGTGTGTCTAGGTTGTACTGGAGAGGAAAATGAGCAAATCATGGAGAGTGAGCCAGGAAGCACCTTTTTCTATGGTTTTGGCTTCTGTTCCTGCCTCTAGGTTCCTGTCTGGGTCCCTCCTCTGACTTCCCTCATAGACGGACTGTGATGTAGAAGTGTAAGGCTAGTACAACCCCCGCCCCCCTTGACCTGGCAAGTTGTTTTCTGTCCTGGTGTTTATCACACAGCAGAGAAATAGCTAATACAAGTGTCACACAAAGTAATATATATCCTTTCGGGCTCCGGGCTGGACAGCACTGCATTAAATGTGTCGCTCAAGGTAATTCTTCATCCACTGTGGCCCAGAAAAGCCAAGGAGTTGGACAATCCTGGTTTAAGTAGAAAGTGACAGACATGCATAACCAAACCACCCTGATCAGGGTGTGGCTACACCAACCTTCAGCTTTTTCTTTCCTGACCTGAATTAAATTCCTGGAGAAATTCATATTTCTTGAGAACCATTGTTTCTATAGTCTATAGTGTCACAGGTGTCTTTCCTTGTAAGACCTTCCTTTTAGTCAGGGCAGTTATGATTTTAGGAAGATGTTAGTGTCCTGAAAGGGTACTGGAATTTAAGGATAGATGACTAGTGACAAAATGAGACCCAGAAATCCTGAACTGGGGAATCATAAAGTTAGCATTGCCTACAGACACAACTCATGATTTCCTACAGACATCTGAGACAAAAATACTAAAGACAATAATCTGTGACTACTTAGGTTCGCTCTCCATTAATATTTTAAAGTTTGTTTTCAGGACAGGGTTCCTCTGTGTAGCCGTGTCCTGGAACTCACTCTGTAGACCAGGTTGGTCTCAAACTTACAGAGATACACCTGCCTTTGCCTCCCGAGTGCTGAGACTAAATTGTGAGCTACCACCACCACCAGGCTACTCTCCATTAATTTTAACTCTACCCCCTATTATTTATTTTTCTCTGTTAATTTTTGGTTTTGCTCATTACTTCTCTTTGAAGACTTTGGGGTGCATCATTAGGTTATTTGGTATCTCCCTGAGTTTTGAATGTAGGTATTAATAACTAAGGTCTTAATTTTTAAAGCTTCTCACTGTATCCTACAAAGTCTGCTACATTTTGTTTTAATTTTTAACTGTTCATAAGATGTTTTAATTACCCCATCCCCGACTTCTTCAGTGAACCATTAATTATTTAAAAGAATATTGTTGTTCAATTTCTGTGTATTTTTCATTTTTAGGCAATCAGCAAAGCAAAGAGTTAGTTGTTTAAAATCATAGGGTTGGTACTGAAGAGATGGCTCAGTGGTTAAGAGTATGAGCTGCTATTGTAGAGAGGTAGGTTTGGTTCCCAGCACCTGTACGGAGGTCACAATTGTCTGCAACTTCAGTTCCAGGGGTTCTTATGCCTCTTCTGTCATCTATAGGCATAGCACACATGTGGCAAACATACATAAATATAGGCAAATACTAGCACACAGAAAATAAAGACAAAATAAAAAGAAAGGATTGAGAAAACCTACGTCAAAGTAACAAAAAAAATAGAGAAGATAGAAACAAAGTAACAAAATTAGACGCAAGAAAGGACACAGGGAAACCTCTGAAATCCACAGAATTGTTAAGGGTTATATTACAACAAAATAAAAGATGAAGATAAATTCCAGGAAAAAAAATGACCTACCAAAATTAAAAAAGAAAATACAAAGAACAAAAAACTAAGAGGTCAATAAAGAACAGAGTCGAATCAGTAATAAAGTGTTTATACAAAGAAAAACCTAAGACTAGATGGATTCACTGTTGAATTCTCCAAGACTAGTAGGAAGCAGAGTCAGAGTTTATTAAAAGACATATTTATCATAAATCTTAAGCTATGGCATTAATAGGAAGAGAAATGCTCCTGATGGTATTCTATAATTTAGAAAGGAATAGTTCCAAATCTCCAGAAATCAATATTACTCTGATACCAGAACTGACACCAGAGGAAAACTATAGCACAATGTACTGAATAAACACAGACATACAAAGCCTCTACAAAATAAATGGAAAGTAAATTCATCTACACATTAGAAAGATTGTGCACTTCAGTCAAGTTTGTTTCATTTCAGAATGCAAGATTGGTTCAGCATATATAATACAGCATAAAAACAGAATCAAAAGCAAAATTCCAACATCATCTTAACAGTTGCATTAATGTCTGACAACAAAGTTCAATATCCCTAATGGTTAAAAGGCCTGAAGGATGGCCTGGAGAGATGGCTCAGTTGTTAGGAGCAATTACTGTTCTTGCAGAGAATACAAGTTAGGTTCCCAGCAACCATGATGGCTGATAACTTCAGCTTCAGAGGGTCTGATATACTCTACTGGCTTCCACAGGTACCTGTCAACAAGTAATACACATTAAACTACACACACACACACACACACACACACACACACACACACACGGGGTGGGGTGGGGAGTGGAGAGACGGTGGGGATAAGTAAAACCAAGCCTTCCTAAAACAACTGATGGATATGGGGACAGAAAGCTCATATCCCAACACAATAAAGATGAACAGCCAATCTACAACTTGATGCATGAAATCTGAGAGGATTTTCTTTTAAATGAGGCAGAAGACAAAGACATCCCCCTCCACACTCTTATTCAGTATAGTGCTTCTAATTAACAATGGTGATAATGGAAAAGAAAGAAATAAAGAAGCTAAAACCAGAATGTTAACAGAGGTTTCTGCCCTGCCTGGTCCTGCAGCCATTCAGTCCCAAAGAAACACACAGAAGTCTACATTAATTATAAACTGATTGGCATATCAGGCTTCTTATTAATTCTTACATCTTACATTAACCAGTTATTCTTGTCTGTGTTAGCCACATGGCTTGGTATCTTTTATCAGTGAAGCATTCTCATCTTGCTTCCTCTGTGTCTGTGTTACAACTACAGTCTGAGCCTTTCCTCTTTCCAGAATTCTCCTATTCTGGTCACCCCACCTATACTTCCTGCCTGGCTACTAGCCAATCCACATTTTATTAAACCAGTACAAGTAACAAATCTTTACAGGGTCCCACAGCACCAGAAAACAAAAGAATCATCTCTAAAGAAAAATTAAAAGCCAGGTGATCTTAGAATGTATAATATTAAACAAGATCAACAAATCTCAGAATAACAAAAATAATCCATATGTTTCCTCATGTGGGAATCTGAGCCTACAAAGAATGCATGTTGTATATACATGAACAAATGTATGTGTGGGTACACTGTAACATTTTGGAATGAAAACAAAAAAAGATTGTATTAGATGACAAGACAGGATAGAAGACATAAGTGGTGAGAGAGGATATAAAGCTAATTGCTTTTCTAGTTTTAGCTATGCAGTAGATTTTTCAGTTTGCAGTAGGTAAGCATGTAGAAATGTAATTGATTGGTATATTACTTACCTTTCTGTTGCTGTGCCAAAATACTCTGACCAAGGCAATTTGTATAAGGAAGAGTTTATTTATTTGGGTTCAAAGTTCCAAATGTATAAAAGCCCATGATGGTGGCAAAGCATGGCACTGTGCAGAAGCTGAGAGACTGAATTTCCATCTCCATGAAGAAAGAAGAGAAAAGTAATTGAAAGAGAATGAGGTTATAAACTCTCAAAGCTCACCCCACTGATACAATTCCTCCATGAAGGATGCATCTCCTAAACCTCCGCAAACCATGACGCTAACTGGAGATCAAGTGTTCAAATACTGGAGCTTGTGGGGCACACTTTTCACCCAAGCCACTGCAAAGTGAAATTCCATAGCTTCAGGATGTCTTTGGGTCTGGACAAGTACTTGTTTGACACTCTTAGATCTGCAAAGCAATTTTGGCATAATGGGATCAGCATCTTCAAATCAAAAAGTGTTCCTATACTAAAAAGACACTCTGTAAGAAAGAATTCATGAAAATGATTCCATTCACAACAGCCTCAAAACAAAACAGACAAGATTAACAAAGCCTATATACAAGCCTATATGTCTACAAAGAAAATTATAAAACATCAAAGAAAAAATTAAAGATACTTGAAAAGGGAAAAACTTTTGATGCTCATGGATAGGCAGGCTCAACAATGTGACAGTGACCATATCATCAGCCGTGATCTACAAATTTGGTGCAATCCCCATCAAAATGCCAATCAGAAGAGTCTTAAAAATTAATACAGAGTTAAGAAATATACTGTCAGTTAAATTACTACTGTTGTTATAAACACCATGACCAAAAATAGCTGGGTTGGAATTTCATCTTACGATTCTCCATTAGTAAGGCATGTCAGGGTAGGATCTGGAGGCAGGATCTAAAATAGAACCATGAGGAGCACTGCTTACTGGCTTGCTCCTCAAGGCTCATTCAGCTTTTGTGTATAACCCAGGATGACAACTCCAGGGGTAGCACCATCACAGTAGGCTGGTTCCACCTGCCTAAATAGCTAATCAAGAAAATGCCGCACTGTCTTACTTACAGCCCAAACTCATGAAGGCATTCCCTCAATTGAGATGTTTTTAACTTGTGTCAAATTCACACACATACATGAGATATCAGGCATATACCCCCAATGGTTAAAATGATCAAAAAGAGCAATGCTGGAGACACAACAGCACCTAATTTCAAATCATTCTACAAAGGCATAGAAACAAAGCAATCATGGCAATGTGACCAAACAGTCCTGCTGGTGAGTGGAGAAGAGAGTCCAAAGTAAACCCACACAACTGCAGCCATTTTATACTTTTAAAGTATATCAAAACACATACTGGTGGAAGGAGTCTCTCTAAGGAATGGCACCAGGTGAACTAGATACTCAAATGCCGAAGACTGAAACCAGATCCTTACAGTTCTCCTTCTACAAAACTCAGTTAAAAACGGAGACCTTTATTGAAGATTAAAAGCCCTTAACTGAAGACCTGAAACTTTAAAATTGCTAAAAGAAAACGGGCCAAAACCTTCAAGATATAGGTATATAGGCAAGGATATTCTGGAGAGGACTCTAACAGCCTAGGAGAGAATAGTAAGAAATAAAAAATTAGATCAGGTCTTGGTTACTTTTCTATTGTTGTGAGAAAACGCCAGAACCAAGGCAAGAAATTAAAACAAAATTTTGAAATTGGGCTTATGAGTCCAGAAACTTAGAGCCCGTGGAGGCAGAACAGAAGCATGGCAGCAGGAACATCTGAGAGCTCACATCTTGATCTGCAAGTAGGAGGCCGAGAGAGCAAGACAGGCATGGTACCTTCTGAAACCTCAGAGCCCTTCCTCAATGACACACCTCCAACAAAGCCACCCTTCCGAACCTTTCCAAACAGTTCTTCAGCTAGAGACCAAGTATTCAAATATAGGAACCTTTAGGGGGCATTATCATTTGAAAAACCACAGATCATATCAAATTAAAAAGTTTCTAGGGTTGAAAAGATGAGTCAGTGTTTGAATGTGTACTGCTCCTTCAGAGGCCTGGAGTTTGATTCCCACCAACCAGTTACAACTTTCTGTAACTCCCGCTCTGGGGGAAATCTCTCACCATCTTCTGGTCTGTAAAGTTAATGGGCTCATGTGTACAAACACACACATCATTTAAAATAATGATAATAATAATAATCATCTTAAAAGTGTCCATAGAACAAAAGAAACAATAACCACAGTGTAAAACAATAACCACTGTGAAGAAAAGAAACAATAACCACCTACACAATACCCCCAGCTCTGCTGCAGAGAATCCATCAATATGATTTTTCCTTTCCTCCGTTTCTCTTACATCACGAAAGTTGAGGTTTCTCTCTGCCCTCTCTCATCATCACTAAAGCTACTTTATCATTTTCCTGCTACCCAGATGCCTCAGTTTAGCCAACTTGGCATTTTTCCCCTTCCTTCCCCTTACTTGCTTTTTCGTCCCTCTATGCGTCTGAGCAAGCAAGCAGCTTATTCACTCGGACAAGACTTCAAAATTTCTACTGAATCTTAACACCTCCTCAGGGAAGTTACTGATCCCAGCGGCACAAAAAAAAAAATAGCTTAGAAGCCTCCATGTCCTGTAATATCCTCAACAGCCAGGTACAAATTCACATTCCCAGTCCCTACACTGGCCTGGCAGATCTAGATTCAGGGTCTTTCCAGGGGACAGAGCCTAGCTAGTGCATACAAAGAATACCAAATATAGAGTTCTGACAGAGGGGGAGGTGAGTTAGCCTGACTCATTTATTCTTCAGCACTGGGGATGTAACCCAGGGCCTTGTTGATGCTAAACAAGAGACCTCCTGCTGCACTGTGGCGCTGGCTTCTCACTGGTGGGTCCTAAGTAAGCTTTCTACCATTAAGCCACACCCATCTCTCTTTTTACTTCTTATTTTAAGGAAGTTTCTCACTGTCTTTCCTAGGCTGGTCTTGATCTTGCAATCCCCCTGCCTCTGACTCCTTAGGAACTTGGGACCTGACTCTGAGTTGAGTGACTTTTCCATTGCTCATCCAAGTCTATACAGTTTATACAAGGAATGCAAGATTCCAGCCACAGTATGGCAAGTTTTCTTTCCTGGTTTCTGATCTGTAAACCACATCTGCAGCATCCTGACAACTAGTTCAGGACGGATGGTAGTTCATCTGCAATAGATAACTCCTGCAGAGGCAGCAAGATGACTCATTCAGAACAATAACCTTGTAATTCTTCTCCTAGGCCACCAGCCAGGCTCTTTTCTATAATAATGCATTGTGAAACATGTTGGCCCTTATTTTGTGTGTGTTTCAACCTTCCATGTTGATGTATTGCTATAGAATATTCTTTTGCATGGTACACCATGCCTTTGAGGCCCTAAATTGTAGGAAATGTTTTAGAATTGATCAATTTGCAATTTCCACACTGGGAGAAGGTGAGATCTTCTTGGCAGTGGGCACAGCTCCTTCTCAAAGGCAATTATCCTTTATGCATAGATTCTGTCTACCTTGTGCAAGCAGCCCATCATAAATCTCTACGTTTTTATTATTCTACTTACAATATACTGACTACTGTACTTTATTCATAAATAGCTAGGATTGTGCTTTGAGGCCAGATCATAGACTGGGATGACATAGTTATGAATAATGTTGAAAGCAAAATTGCTAGAATAACAAATGTCAGAGTGACCCAATTTTTTCCCTTTCTTCCATTTCTCCTTAATTGGCAAGGCAGATAACAGTGGACTGCTTCTCCCAGCCTCTGCATCTTGGGCTCTCTCATGCTTGCTTTCTCCCCTTGTAATTTACAACTCCTTGGTTATTTTCCTCAAAATAGGGTCAGGCTTGACTTCTGTACCCAACCTTTGGCTTGGCATAAATCAGCATCAATTTCTCCTTCTGATTTTGTATGTGTAAAATGTAGTAACAGTGGATTTTCAATTGTCTTCTCTAGGATATATTTCTGCCAGACCTACAAGGTAAAGGCAAGATTGGATCTCAAGCAGAGCATTTTATCAATCAGACTTCACAGAAAAATGGTTCATGCCAGGAACCCAAAATATTATTATCAGAGTAACTCTGCCAACAGCGCCGAGGACTCAAGGTAACAATATGCTGAAAGTAACTCTGTTCAGAAGTTTCCTTCTGGATCAGGAACTGTCCAAACCAGCCAGGTACATGCTAATCAGGAGGTGCCCTGTTGAGCTGGGCCACCAGCCCCTCACTGCTGCATCCTAAGTTCTCTCACAATGAGCTATACCTGTAGCTCTGTTTACTTTACATTTGGGATAGTCTCCCTAAGACTCAGGCTGGTCTTGCATTTGTAATCCTCCTGACTCCTCCTCCAAAGGAACCGGGATTATCAGCCAAGAATCCATGCCAAGCAATCACCACGCTGTTAAGTAATTCAACCTAACTTCAGTAGAAATGATAGTTTAATTCACTAAAATGGCTTTGCAGTATATTAGAAAGAGGGCTAAAATAGGTCTGATGCTATTCATTCAAAAAATAAATTCCAGTTCCCATGACAAGATCCTGTGGATCCCATAAAGTCTTTCAGGTCTACAACTGCCCGACAGATTTATCGTTTGTGGCCCTTATGTCTGAAAGAAGTACATCATCACTACTGGTAACAACTCATGAGTCTGTCAAACTGCTCCTGGGGTTCCATTACAAAGCGTCTATAGAAGTCTTTTACTTCTGGTCACTCGGACAAACTGTAGCAGGCCATACCAGCCACCAAATGTCCTTTCCTAGTTCTTACCTCACACACTTCCTCCTGCCTCCTGGGTCCCCGCCTCTCTGATAAGGACAATGAAATGGAAATGAACATAGAACAAAAAGAACATTGGGGACAGAATTACTCACAGCCTCAAATCCTAGCTAAGCGGCCTTCAGAAAGTGACTTCAGCTACTCAAAAAACATTGAATGAGTGTGTGTGTGTGTGTGTACGTTTGTGAATGTGTGTGTGTGTATTGTAAGCACTAGTGCACATAATACCTCGACTATGACATGTCTGGTGCATGACATATGTTCAATAAACACAAAGCAAAGCAAATGTGGATGGGTAGTTCTCTTTTCTTTTTACAAAACAAAAACAAAAAATTGCACATAAGTCATTGTCAAATACTCCCACATAGAAACTCCATGTTTGTTTTTGATCCTTTGACAATTGGAAGGCAGGAGTTTGAGTTATCAGAGATGGTCATGTGTGGACATTTTACCTTTTGGCTCTTTTGTGAGTATACCCAATCTTGGCTTGAGCACAGTCATGCATTTATTTGACAACATATCACATGTAACCCTTTGACGTGTTTGTACAGGCATGTTAAAATTGTAACAGGAAAGAAGTTTTCTTTTGTCTGTCTATGTGTTCATGGTGGTAAAAAGTTAACCTTGAGGCCAAAGAGCAGAGGCAGATTTTCCAGTGGACCTGGACTCGATCCCCAGCACCCACATGGCAGCTCACAGCCATCTGCAACTATGATTTCCAGGGATCTTGATGCCCTCTTCTGGCCTCTGTGGGCACCAGGCATGTACACAGTGTACAGACATATATGCAGACAAAATGTCCATGCACATAGTAATAATAATAATAATAATTTATATTCTTTTAAAGTTAAATTGAGTCCACACACCTGGTGCATCTACCTCTATGCAGACAAATACTCATACACATAAAATAAAAACAAGAAAATCTTTTTAAAATACTGGTTTTAGAAAGTTATATTGTTCTCAGGTGGTGCAGGAGACTTGTCTGTTCAGTCAATCATGTTTTAAATAAATGCTGATTGGCCAGGTAGGAAGTGTGGGTGGGTCAACCAGACAGGAAGTAGAGGCAGGGCAAGGAGAAAGTCTGGGAAGCAG
>JAQHUG010000381.1:753517-781694 GCA_028555095.1 Dicrostonyx torquatus | reverse complement strand
CTGGGAGTTGGGTGCCGGGAACACAACCTACACCTCTCCCCTAATTACAACAAGGATACAACATAGTAGCCAAAATTAGCCATATAAATATCATAGTATGATGAAGACAGCAAATGTGATATTCCTTTCTACAGAGGAAAAGAAGCAATGAGAAGAGATCCCAGGATGAGAGGGTGAGTCTGGAAAGATGAATCATAGCTGGATAGGAAGGGATGAGACTCAAGGGGAATTCCAAGCAATGAAAACACAAGTAGGAAAACAGTAGAGGCACAAAAGTAAGGAACACAGCTTCTGGAGGCCAGGCCATATAGCAAGAGAACAAAGAGGGGAAGATGGGTCCAAGATCCATAGAGTTTCAAATGCCAAGTCTGGCAGTCTGGACTTAGGCAACCGCATTAGTTACTTTTTGTTGCTGTGATGAAACACCATGACAGAAAGTGACTTATGGAAGAATGGATTTATTTTGCCTTATACTTCCAGGGGATAGAGCCCATAATGGAGAAGAGGTGTGGCAGCTATTGGCAGGAAGCTGCCTGATTATATCTTGAATCACAAAAGCTACACAGAGAGCAAACTGGAAATGGGATGAGGACATAAAAATCCCAACGCCTGCCCCCAGTGATGTGTCTTCTCCAGCATGCTTGCTTCTCCTAAAGGTTCCATAACCTTCCCAGACAGTAGGGAAAAGAGGCCCCCCACCATCACTCTGCCTCTAATCCACCTGGAGACTGGAAATCCCCTCCCTATTGATTCAACGTTAGTGACCAATGTTTCAGAGTTAATGGCCAAGCAATACACCTGGCCCACTGTACTTTTCCACCAGCTCACTGAACATGCTCCAAAAAACCCCTATAAAACCCCTCCCTTCTGCCCAGCCCTCTACAGCAGTCTCTGTTGGCAGTCGAAGGCAGTTGCCATTCTGGTCTCTACAACAAATCTCTTCTGTGAGAGTTGTTGCTTGCTGTGACCTTGTGGCATTCCTTGGCTCCCAGTTGTCAAGATCCCCTTTACCATAAAAATCTTTCCAACCACCAACTTGGAAACAAATGGTCAAGTACCAGAGGCTGGGGGCACAGTTCTCATCCAGAACTGCAAAGGAGCAGAATGGGGAAAGACACCAGTTAACAGTCTTTAAGGCTGTCCGGGTGTCTTCATTTTGGCCCGGGATCTAGTGGAGCTGGATAAATAAAGAAGAAATGAGATTTAGAGCCTGTGCACAGGAGAGTGAGGTTTTGAGCCTAAGATTTTTAAAAAGATAGTAAAATACAACCCCACTTTTGGACTAATGAGGTATAATAATCAGGTGCTGGGGAGTAGAAAAAAAATCCAGTCGTTTTCTTTAAAATTCAATGGTTATTTTGGATTTTGTGTACAGAGTTCTATAATATCCAGTTGGAAAATACAAATACATTGTATCATCTTGCAAACTTCTTACTCAATGGAAGCTGACCCTCTACCTCTCTGTTACATGTGGATGTCCAGTTGGTTTTGCTACAGCAGTCTCAGCTGCCTTGTGCATTGCTTCATGGACCACATGGAGAATAAACTGAGATACTGCATGCCAAGTGTCTCTTGTGGGATCTGGCCTATAGGAGGCTTCAGCCAGTGTTTGCTATTTTTATTGTTAATGATATTAAGATCATGGAAGCTTGTACATCACCACTTGCTATCACCTAGGCTTCAGATCAACTTTCAAAGTTTTTATTGGTGTATATTTGATGAACAGAATAACGGACTTCATAGCAACAATTTCTTCCTTGCGTACCATGTACTTGGACTGTATCTGCCCATCTACTCCAAACACTCATCTTTCTCTCCTGTCCCTGTCCTTCTAGGCTTCTTCCTTCCCTCAGTCTCAGTTTTCTCTCTTTTATAAGAGAATGTTTGGAAAGTATCTGCTTAGACACTTGGCCTTCTTCAGGTATTCTTTTCCACTGACTATGAAACACTTCTTAATTTGCCTTCAAGAATCCATTGCTTTTTAAGTTGGTATAGCAAGCCAAAATTATTTACCAAAAAATCACATTTCTCATGATTATATAACAAAAATAGCAGGCTTCAGAGAGGTCAGTATAAATAATATATGAAAATAACAAATTAGAACTGATGAGATGGCTCAGTGGGTAAAGGTGCTTGCTGCCAAGTCTGATGACCTGAGTTTGATTCCCAGAACTCACACAGTGGAAGGTGAGAATGCACTCCTAAATGTCCTCTGACTTCCGCGCGCGCGCACACACACACACACACACACACACACACACACACACACACACACACCATAAATAAATAGCTGGGTGTGGTGTGGTGGCACATGCCTGTGGTCTTCACACACTCAGGAAGCAGAGGCAGGTAAGTCACTGTGAGTTCTAGACAAACTAGAACTATATAGTGAAACTCTGTCTCAAAAAATAAGTTGAAAAATAAACATAATAAAAATTTCACCTTATGAAATTTGATTATACCTGTCAATTTGTATCCCTTGTATAATCACTCCTAAGCATGAAAACATTAGACAAGTGTAGAAAGATAGAAAGGCCCTGCCAAACAGTAGGAGAATAAGAAGTCACTCAAGGTTGGGATTACGTCCTTAAGCAATTCATACCATTCTGGTTCTTTTTGATTTCCCTGAGATTGCCTTTTTCAATTGCCTTGCTACTGAACACATTAGAAAATGACAAGCTACTGATGTCCAAGCATTCTCCATGGACTTTGCTTGTATGATAATGTAATACAGAAGGTGGGCCGGAAACCAAACCCAGAGAAAATTGTACTAAAAAGGTCAACGTTCATCCTGGCAAGGTGGCGCACACTCGTCACCTCAGCACTCAGGAGGCAGAGCCAGGAAGATCCTTGCATATTGAAGCTTAGTCTGGGATACAGTGAGGAGACGACCCGCCCCCCCCCCAAAAAAAAAACCCAAAAGGAAGACTGAAATGCAAAAAATCCCAGAGAGTTTGCTTGAGCAAGAAGCTTGCTTACTGTGTCTCACCTGTAAGTTCAAACCCTTGTCAGGCTGTTCTATGACCTCATAGAAGCCTGGAGCTAGGCAATCTCTTCTTGGCTCTGAGGCCTAGACACTGACTTGACCTTCCTAAATCTCCTGTCATTCATGGGGAGTCAGATCAACAGTGTCAAGATTGTGAAAGTACAGGTTTACTGAAAGTACATAGAAACTACCTGAAACTCAATAGTTCTCATTTAAAGTTAGCCCTCACCCCATTCTGTACATTCCTGGGACCCATGCAGTAGAAAGAGAGAACACCTCTGACATTTATACTTATGGTATAGTCTAACAACAAAATAAATTTAATGTAATAAAAAAGGAAAAAAATCATAGTTTGAGTTTTACTTATTTTAGTATTTAGACAGAAGAAAATTCAACTAAATGAAGCTATTACCATAAATAACTAGATAAATAAATAAATAAAATGGTTTGGGATGATAGAATAGGAAACAGGGTGAAGGCCGAATTTCCTTCAGAAGTTTGATTTGCCATACTTTATAGAAATTTGTTAATAATGACCAAATTGGAGAAGTCTGTATCCAGTGAGCATGTCCCGATGAACAGGCATCCTTCAGAAAAGTGGTCACACTTAAGAGAGAAGACAGGAAGGGGCTGAACAACGCATGCACACCTCCAAACCTCTGCAGCACACCGTCCTGCTCAAATTTGCTCTTGTGTTAGTGACTTTCACTTCTCTGTGACAGGAAGTGCCTGACAGAACAAATCAAAATGAGAGGAGAGTTCTATGACTCAGGGTTTTAGAATCCCCAGTCGGTCCGGTCCAGAAGGTATGGTTGAGGTCAAGGTGATCAGAGTCCGCGGTAGAAGATTTCACATCATGTCGGATGATCAAGCAGAAACGCACGAGCATCAGCAGCCACCTTGATCCTCAAACCTCACACTCGGTGATTTACATTTGCCGGAAAGGCCACACCTCATCTCCCAAAACAGCACCATCAGCCTGGAAAAGGGTGTTTAGAACATGAGCCGACAGGAGTCATCCCATATTCAAACTACGAGTGTCGCCCAGCTCTAGCTGTCGAAGAGACCGGTCCCACACTAATACTGCTTTCAGAGGCTGCAGTTTGGAGCTCTGAATGCACTTGAGGGAAGATAAGGAATGTCAGTCTCTACCCTTCAAATCCATCTTTCCCTAGGTGACCCAACACACACACACACACACACACACACACATTTACTCACCCTAGAAAAGTAGTTCATAACAGATTAAAGTAGCAATTCCACCAAAGTCCAACTTGATGATCACTGAGTTTCGCTAGAGTTATTAACTGGAGTATGAGTGCTGAGTCACTTATTGGGAGCAGTGACGACTCAAAAGCAGCTGCACCGCCAGAAAGCCCACCCCAGCACAAAAGCTGTAACTCGGGAGCTCTCTGCACGACTTACAGGGAGCTCCACAATCCAGCTATCTCTTCTCTCTGCGGTCGGGGCCAGAGTTCAGCGCCCCTTCCGCGGTTTACTTCTTTGTATGCTGCTGAAGTTTCTGTTCTCCCTGAATATGACCCTTTGGCTCATGAACGCCAGGGTTTGAATGAGATGATTGCCATAAATTTAGGCATTTGAAAATTTGGCCTCTTGGTGGATGTTTGGGAAGGATTAGAACGGGCGGTCTTGTTGAAAAAGGTGTGTCACTAGGGATTGGCTTTGAGCTTTCAAAAGACTCAAGTCTCGGTGAGCAAGGGACAGGACCGATTCTCCAGCTTTCATTTTCTCAGAGTCTATTCTCCCATACCTACACCTTAGGGCCAGCTCTACTGTGTTACCCTGGCATGGCAGATGAGACAGATGAGTAATGGATCTGCTCTCCTCCCATGCTCACAAATGTGAGGCTGGCTCACTCACACCTTCCACAACAGGATTGGCCCAGCATTGATTGTGTAGCAGAAAACAGAGGCCTCGGACTAGACCAATGCTTTCTTTCATAAGTTGCCATGGTATTTGAGATTTTTGTTTGTTTCTTGGTTTTATTTTTGAGATTATAATTTCATTGTGTTTTCACTTCCCTTTCCTCCCGCCAAACCTTCCCATATACCCCTCCCCACTCCCTTCACATGCATAGCTTTTTCTCAATACTTGTTATTTCATGCATATATGCACTGTGTGTACGTATATATTTGATGAGATATATATGCTATATAGATACATTGTGTGTATATATATTCAAATACACACACACTAATTGTTCTGTGTAATGTTTCTTATATCTATGTTTTTAGTGCTGATCAGTAAATATGACAACAAACCTCCCTCCTTCTTAGAGGGAATGTTTCAATTCAGAGGAAACTACTGTACAGTCTTAATTATGATGAATTTTACTCCTGTGCAGCATTGAAATCACCTAGCATTTGATGAATACTTTTCAGAAAATTATGACAAACTCCTCTCAAGCAAAAGCATTCTGACTGCTTCTAGGATCAGGAGACAGAGGCAGATGAGGCTGAGTCTCAGTGCTCCTCTTAAGGGCTGGCCAGTGCTCTGTGTTTGCTATTCAAATCCCCTTTGTGCTGAGTTTGCTTCCCAGACCCTGGCCTGGCTGTGCCTCCTTTCCTTTTGAACCTGATTCCTAGAAAATTTTGCTATTTCTTTTTGCTTTGAGCCTGTCGACATCTGACAGGTTTTTGTTTGTTTACTCATTTTTATATTTATTTTTAATTGTGTGTGTGTGTGTGTGCATGTGCGTGAGTGTGTGTATACATTTGAGTATAATCCTCATAGAGACATCAGATACCCCTGGAGCTGGAGGTGTGAGTTTCCTGAATGTGCACTGGGAATCCAAAAAGTAGAAAAAGACAAGATCCCCTGAGTAAATTGGGAGCATGGGGACCTTGGGAGAGGGTTGAAGGGGAGGGGAAAGGAAGGGAGGGGAAAGGAAGGGAGGGGAGCAGAGAAAAATGTAGAGCTCAATAAAAATCAATAATAAAAAAACATTTAAAAAAATAGAGCTTGGCTCCACATGGCTATAGCAAGCATTTGGTAAGAGGTAAAACACACTGTCATCACAGACTGAGTGGCATTAGAGTAACAAGAAGGAATGAAAGCTTGTAAGGGGTGATTCAGTGCTCTGCTTTATCTAATGGTGGAATTAGTTCCCCAAGTACTGTGGCTTAGGAAGTGGTCTACTGTGCCAGTCAAAGGCTGTACATCATAAAGGGTGTGAGGTCCGTGCACATGATGGACACATTTTAAACAAGGACTGGATGGCAAAATAAATGTGGTCTCCATCCCTCAGTGCCTGCCAGAGCTAGCAGGAAGGACAGAGGTCAAAAGGACTCTGAAAATCGCCTGCAAAGGTACAAGGTAAGTGGAAATAGAAAATAAATAAAGATAAAATCCCTCTAGATCCTCCAAGCCAATATTCATTTTTTGCAATACTGCAGTATAGAAATACACCACTCAAGGCTAATTCTGTAGAGCTACTTTGCAGCTTAAATATTGAAATCCTGTCAGACTTGGAAACTAATTCACTCAATTTGTATTTTCATTTTTTACTGTTTGTATCCTTCTTTTGCCATTACAACAATTTCAAGAAAGCAGCTTTGTTCACAATAGCAGTACACCAGGAAAAAAAAACCAGCAAAAACCCCATTCAAATTTCCATCATTTTGGAAAATGGATAGTGAATCGAACAGTTTCTTTTAATGAGATATTCATAGCAACAGAACACATATGTGAATGTATAAAAAGACACATAATATGGTATAAAAGAAACAAAAGACCAAAAGCTTGAGAGACATGAGGATTTTGATTAGAAATCTAAAAGCAGGTGTTATGCTTTAAAAATGTCCCCCTGAGGACATTTGGGGGCATGATTGCCAGCTGTTGGGCTCCTGGAAGGTGGGTGGATCCACAGGGCTCTGGCTTCGGGGATGGATTAAATCCTCTGATTGAATGTAATTAATCCCATGGTGGAGTCTGGTAGTGTTACTGGGAGGAGAGGAAAGGTTGGTGTTTAGCTGGGTGGTCCTGAGGAACATGCACAGGAAATATGAATCCCAGGTCTTTCATCTTTCCTCTCCATCTGCTGGCCTCCATGAGGCAAACAGCCTTCTCCACCAGACACTCCTCCTATCCCGATTTCTGCCTCACCTCAAGTCCCTAACAAGCGCCAAGCTCAGACTCTGTAACTTTTGAAGCTGTAAGCCCAAACAAATCTTTGCTGCTTCAAAGTAGTTCTCTTTCCTTCTGCATTTTTGTCACAGTGACGAAAACCGTAGCTAGCACAAAGGGTCATACTACTTTTGACCAGAGTGGTGATTATCTCTGTGGGATTATTAATGTGAAAGGTGCAGGGAAAATTGCATTTCTTGATGGGTGGTGGTTACAGAAATAGATACCTTTATAAAATCTAGTGTGACAGCTTCCATTTTCTTCTCAGCAATATTGAGAGCTGTCAACCACCGTTCCCATCACCCTAGAATCTGAGAAGAGATAGGTGCCTGGAGGAAGATGGGATATGTGGACATGGGTGTGTAGGAGACGACTAGCCAGAAGTCATGGGTAAAACCTAGCCAGAATAGCCAAGATGTGGGCACCTATGGGCTGGTGACTGGAGAAGGTCCTGAGAGTCACAAATGTGGGAAGAGGGAAGAACAAACTCTTGTTGGCTTTTTGGATTTTTCTCCACAAATTCTACTAAAAATTATGAGGGAAGATTGCTAGGTGAAGGGGTGAAGAAAGCTCCCATACAACCTGGAGGAGACAAAAAGGGAGCAGCGAAAATTAATGAGAAACCTGCCTCCTCTTTGCTCTAGGAACCAAAGCAAGGGCAATGTGGTTCCTTGATTCCCCTGGGGAAACTTGCTGCATTTGGGAAAGAGAATAGAAAATACATTCCTACTTTTGAACAAAGGATGCTGATGACCTAGGAATTATGCAGAGTGAGGAGCAGATATACCAAAATCCACAACCCAGAACAAGAGGTAAGTGCCTGAGGAAGACAGACTATTTTTTTAAAAAAAAATTATTTATTCACCGGAGCATCAAAGAAACCATCCCGCAGCTCCTCTGTAGTCAGGAAGACACAGTGGGACCCTCTAGGCCACTTTGAGCAAAGGAGACTTGCCTGCACAAGGTACAGTCTATTTGAGGACAGCTCTGTAGGAGCTGGAACAAGCCTGTAATGCTTAAAGATGTTTGAACCTATTCCAGATGCCACTCAACAGGGCTTTGGGCTCCTGGAAGAGACACTGAGGCACTTCTGTGCAAGAGTTAGGTGAAGACTCAGCCGTTCTGCCATCTTGTAGGAAGGAGGGAAGTACCCCTTCCCTTGCAACAGTAACAATAACACTGAGCACAAATGTCAATTACTGACTTATTTTTAACCCTTTGCAAGAGCTGACTGAGCTCAGTCAGAGCAGACACACTGGACACCGAATCTGAGGCGAGGGTGCCATCTGGAGGAGAGAGTAGATAGGAACACTTGCTCTCAGGAGTGGGCTCTGTAGGATTTGAGTCAGAAATTTACCAACTGAACTATGGATGATTTCAGTGTGGGCTGTAGTTAGAGCACCTACTTCCCCAGGGCAAAGTCCTTCCCCCACTTAAAAATCCAGAAGGATGTTTACCAAAAACAACACCGAACAAGTCAGAGGAGTTCGCATTATAGTACAGATCAGTGGATGAGCATCAGCACCTGTCAGAGTGCCCTGAAAGTCATTTAAGGTGTTCTGCTTGTTAACCAATGTGGGCAGGGGTTGATTAAAACTCTCACCTGAGAAGATTAAGGATGAAACCAGAGGGCAAGTTGATCTATTTCTGAGGAGATGCAGGGATGTGGGTACATGTACTGGGTTCAAAAATCCACCTGCTCAGGGGGAGGGAGCGTAAGAGATCTGAGAATTACAGAGACTGGGGGTTTGAGTGGTTTGAGTGAGAGTGGCCACCATATATTTGAATACCTGGTCTCAACAGTGAGTGGAACTGTTTGTGAAGAACTGGAAGGAGATGTGTTACTGGGAATGGACTCTGAGGCTCCAAAAACCCATGCTAGCCCAAGTCTCTCACTTCCTTCTACTGTTGCATCAGGATGTAAGCTCTCTTTCTGCCAGCATGCTCCTTACTGTGGCGATCATGAATTAACCCTCAAAACTGTAAACAAGCCCTCAATTAAATGTTTTTCCATAAGTTGCCTTGGTCATTATGTTTTGTCAGGACAACAGAACAGTAATTAAGACAAACACTTTGCCAAGCTTAATGCATGGCTCCCTGAGACCAAAGGATGGCTCTGCCCTCCCACCACTAAGCTAAATTTAAGACTGTTCTGGGGACAGCTCCTGGCATTAGTGGAGGGAACCTGAAAGAGGTGAGGGCTCATATGCCTGTAGTCTGTAGCCACCTGCCAGCCTCTGGGCTTTCTCCAGCTCACCACTAACTGACTCCATTTGAGCTCTGCCCAGGTTCCTGTGCCTCTGTAAGAGTGGCTCAGGCTTGCCGTAAGCCTCTGCTTTCTGATAACTTAAAAACTATCATAAATGTGATGTCACAACTAAGAGTATCAGACCAAGTGCCAGGCCTCCTTAGCCTTTATTTCCCAGGGAAAGATGAGTGCACTATCTGTCCATTCTGCAGCTCCATGATGCAGACGCATTATGGAGTCAAGTTAACGCAGTAACTCAGTTTATTACTGTGAGCATCAGCTTATATAGATTAAGTGACATTGTGTGATGTGGGGGGTACCTCCAGCCAGTGAGAGACAGCCAAGTCCTCCCTCTGGCTAGAGGGGCGTCTACCTAGATTTGTTGTCTCATCCTCACTCGGTTCCCTCAAACTCGAGCCAGGTTTTCTCTGTCCTACAAGCCTTGAGGTACAGGTCCTGAGATAATTTTGGCCCAACATCTCCCCCTTTTTGTTTTACATCCCACTCCCTACCCCTGTCACCAAGCCAGAATAGCCTACTGGGGAGAGAGTATGGGTCAGGGCCACCCCTATCTGGAGTTTTGGCCTGGATACCCTCAAATTGAGAGTTCATCCATGGGGTGAGGTGTATTGAGCCTATCATAATGTACTCGAAGGACCATGAGTTGTACCTGTTGTATCTGTTTTTGGAATGCTTGTTTCAGACTTTGGAGAACACATGGGTCAAAAAGACAGATCAATAAAGAAATAGCCATTGGCCCAATTAGGGAAGAGATGAGTGTGGTAAGCCATGGGTACCAATTAAACCAGGTCTCATGGAGGGGGTCCTTGACTTAAATGAATCAATATCTTTTCTTAACTTACCTAGGGTTCTTGTAACTATCCTGGAATGGTCCACATAGAAGCAGCATTCTTCCCCAAGTGTGCTGCAGATTCCTCCCTGTTCCATAAACAGCAAGCACAAGCCTCTCCTATTTTGTAAGGTTACCCTTGCTAAGGAATCCAAAGACTTTTGTAAATAACATAATGCAGTCTCTGATTTTTCTAAGGTCGCTGTCAATTGTGAGAGAATTATTTCCATTTCTTGTTGTAAAATCACCAGGGATGAGGTGCCCAGGGCAGTCCCAGCCACCCCTAGCCCCACCAATGTGGTGATGACCAGGGCCATTAGGGGCTCTCTCTTATGCCTTTGGTCCAGGGATAATTCTTGTGTGTGGTAAAACACGTGAGGGAAAATTAATGCAAGCAGGCAAGTATCATTACACTGAATGATCAGTGGGTCAGACAGGCAGGGAGTAATCCCCATCTCTTGGCAGACCCCAAAATACCCATGATCTTTGGGTACCCTCCATGAAACTACAGACCCATTAGCCATATCACAAGTGAGGTTAAGAAGAGGGTATCTTGTGTACAAGACACAAGTTGCATTTGACATCTGCCAAGAGGGATAGTCAGTCCCAACATCTCCCCCATCTTGGGGTTTTCCCATCTAAACATATCAGCTTTATCTAGTATTTCGTAAGAGCCATTTACCCCAAAGGCTTGAAAGTGGTGGGGGAGGGGTAGTGGCTGTAAGCAAAGCCAACAGGCCTTAGTGGTTTCAGGATGGGTAAGGTTTAAAGCCATAAAGGCCATCTTAATGGTTTCCATCAAATAAAGTGAGGCTTCTAATCCCCCTACATCTCTAGGTGATAAAGAATACCTTAGGGGTAAATGATGGGAGTTGAGGTATGTAAGGTTGAGGTATACACAGGCATGGCCCCCATAGGCATTAGCTTGGAAACAGGCCCCAGTATTTGAGGAGGGTCTTCAGGAAGTATCTCCATTCGAAGCATGAGTGTAAGGCCATGATCATATCCCTTTTCGTATAGCCTTAATCCCCACATCTTCCCAGATAACCAGGATAGGTCCCTTTTCTTCCCCTGATCTGTAAACCTTAATATCAGAGGCTTACATTTAAATCTAGCGCATCTTCCATATAGGAGGTTCCGGGATAGGGGTACTTGGGAGATCCTGGAGATCATTATATCTCCATGTTGCTTTATCCAATATCCAGTCCCAGTCTGCTTGCATCCCCAGGAAGAACAATAGTAATCAGGAACATCCCACCACCACCATCCCGCAGTTTCTAATAGCGGAGGCAGTCTAGTTGCTTCCTGGGCATACATAAAAGGGTATCTGCAGGAGGGCCTGTCTCTTAAGGACATGAGAACACCCAGGCTCATTAGGGTAAAATGCCTGGGGAAGGGTTCACCCCTGAGAGCCTCCACATTCAGGTCTCCCTTCGATCCTTGAGATCCAGTCTCCCACATCCCAGCTCCCATGTGCCAAATCACAGAAGTCAAACATCAGGTCAGGCCACGATGTTCAGGGTGTCATCATCTGAGAAGTCTTATTTAGGATCCCTCCAGTGCCAGCACTCGACAAGATCCACGTCACCTTCTGTGGTTGGTGGGGGGCTTGCTGCCTGGACCTTGATTCCCATGAGAAGAGTTAACATTATTACTGTTGGGAGGGCCATCTGAAATAGATAAACAGGCAACACTTTCCTCAAGGGTCAGTCTCCCTTAGGCAGTGGTTATTTTCTTTACTTGTGTTTGAATTTAAGGGTTGTCCACCATAATCTCTTTCTTTCTTTATTGGTCATCTTGGTCTTCCCCATTGTCCTGAAGGGAGGGGAGAAATTTTAAGTTACGAGCAGGTAGCCTTATAGGCGTTTCCCCTCTGTTTGGGAAGACACATCCATATAGAGATTTAGCCCCTTTGTTAATTAGTGAGAGAATCCTTCCACCTAACTGTAATATGAGGGGCCTGCTTGTTGGGGTTACTGTCCTGCCTGGTACCCCGCAGCCGGCAAGCCCCAAAGAAAATCACACAGAGAGTCTACATTAGGTTATTAACTGATTGGCCCATTATCTCAGGCTTCTTACTAGCTCCCATAAGTTATATTAACCCATTGTTCCCATCCATGCCAGGCACATGGCCAGTACCTTTTCTCAGCTGGGACAGGGACACATGCTGCTTCCTTGGAGATCTGCGCAGGAATGCCAGGGAAGCTTCCTGCTTCCCAGACTTTCTCCTCACCCTGCCTTACTTCCTGTCTGGTTGACCCACCTATACTTCCTACCTGGCCAATCAGCATTTACTTAAAACATGATTGACAGAATACAGACACATCTCCTGCACCACTTCCCCCTCTTTTTTTTTAAAAAAAAAAAAAAGGAAAATGTCCATAGTCCATTTTTTGGGAATGTGGGCGTAGTATTCCAGGCTACTTCTGGCTGGTTGGGGGCGCTGATAATCTTTAAGGGGACCTAAAGAAAATTTAGAGGTAGGATCAAGTTCTGTGAGGCTTGATCATCTCAGGCAGCATCTTGAATCTGTTCTAGATGTAGAACTCAAGACATCTGGGCCATCTGTTCCTACCGGAGATTTCTCAGGTGGTCTTCCTTGATGAAACCTGAGTTTTCTTAACTCAGAATGAATCCATAGCCTCTCATCTCCTGTGGAAACAAAAGGAAAATCTCTTCTCCAAAGTAACATACCTTTTGACTTCAATTTTGAAGCCAGGGTATTTTTAAAATACATTCTTTGGGTTAATTCAGCAGCATTTACAAACAAGAGTCTTTTAGCAGCTGTTGTTCCTTCCTCAGCAGCCAAACAATTCAAAGAGAACATAATAGCATACAGTATCAAGATTCTCTGTGTATTTTCCATCTTATGTGGCTTTATTCTTTTTCTTTTATTTTTACTTTTAACTTTTGGCTTTTTGAGACAGGTTCTCTGTGTATCTTTGTCCTGGAACTCACTCTGTAGACCAGGCTATCCTTGAACTCACAGAGATCTGCCTGTCTCTGCCACCCCAGTGCTGGGATTAAAGGCGTGTACTGCCACACCTTGAAGTCAACAGAGGTCAGTCTGCCTTTGCCTCCCAGGTGTTGGGATTAAAGGCATGTGCTACCACACCTTGAAGTCACAGAGGTCAGTCTACCTCTGTTTCCCAAGTGTTGGGTTTGAAGGTGTGTACCACCACACCTAACTACTCTTTTCTTTTTTCTTTTCTTTTTTTTTTTTTTACATTAAGATCCTTTTGCCTGCATATATTTTCACACATAGTAAACCATTCAGGTTTTTTCTTTGAATCTCTCTTTTTCTGACCACGTGGGTCTTTAGTTTACCAGCCCCTCTGTTAATTAGTAAGAGGATCCTTCCACCTAACCTTTAGGTAGGGCCTCATTGGTAGGGATCCCCAATGCTTCTGGAATCTTTTTTTGTTCATCTAATTTTTGAAAATTTAAAATATTGATGGTTAATAATGCCTTTTGCAGTTGTAGATGGGGGAGACTTCTCCCCCTTTTTGTTTTATAAGGACATCTTTGAGATATTGGTGATGTCTTTCAACAGTTGCTTGACCCTGAGGGCTGTATGGGATCCTGGTGGTATGGAATATATTCCATCTATGGAAGAATTCTTTTAATGTTTTACTTATAAGACAGGGGCCATTGTCTGTCTTGACCTGTTGTGGTAGTCCCAATGTAGCAAAACATTGTAAGAAGTAGCTTTTGGTATGGGTTGGCTTTTCCCCTGAGTGGGCCATAGCCCAGCATGCCTTATAGTACATGTCTATGGTCACAAACATATATTTTAATTTTCCAAATGGAGGGTAATATGTCACATCTGTTTGCCAGGTGATATTGGGTGCTAATCCTCTTGGGTTCACCCCTGGCCCTTATAAAGGGGAGGTGTGGAGAAAGTTTGCCAAGTCTTACATGTATGAAATATCCTCTCTAATTCTGTTGCAGGGATCTGTTGCAGGGATCTCTCCGGTTGACATGAGTTAAGTCATACATTTAGGTAAAATTTTTTTATGGGCAGAGTTGAGATTTCTATGAGACAGGCCCCTGAAGCTGCAGCATCCGCAGCAGCATTCCTGTGGGAAATGAAGCCAGGGAGGTTTTGATGTCCTCTGTGATGTTGAATATATATAGGGTTTTTTCTACCTTCTAAGAGTGATCTCAGTTGTATCATCAAGGCAGAAATAGGATTAGCATCCATTCTGATATAGGTATAGGGTAAGTGTGGCAGTAGGTTAATCTTTGTCTTGGTCTCCCGCAGGGAAAACTACAAAGGCGGCCCCATTTTTCCTGCCATCTGTGCAAACAGTGAATACCTGGGGCAGGGACCTAGAAGAAAAGACTAAAGGGACTCTCCAGTGTAGTTCTTGATATAGCTTCACTAACTGGGACTCGCCAAAGTGGGTGTCCAAGGTCCCCAGAAATCCCTCCAGGGCGAGGCTCAATGTAGAACAATGTCTGACCACCCATTCTAAATCCTTAATTTTGAATGGAATTATTAACTTAGAGGGATCTTTTCCATAATGTCGGAGGGACGTGTCCCTCATTTTTATAATCATATCAGCTATTGGATTGACTAGCGAGTGCACTCTGGGAGTGCCCCCCAGGGTGGTGTGTACCCATTCTAGTGGTTGTGACTGCTGAACAATGGCAGCCAGCATGGTCTTTTTCCCTACTAATATCCAGCCTTGGATTGGAATGTTAGGATTATATCTCACCAAAGAAGCCTGATGGAGCTCATTGATGAATTCAGTGAGTGTCTAGTGGCCCTCAGGGAGCAAAGAAATGATCCCATAAGGTTGCCCCCCCCCCTTTTTAGGAGATCATATAACACATCTAGTTTCCTGGTCTCTACAGGCAACCAGGGCATTACCAAGTTCATTTCTCCCCGTATCTTTCGTAAACCCAAAAGGTGTGAGGCTCAGGCAGGATTAATTGGTGTCCATTCATTTTGGCTTGAGTGAGTGTTAACTGGGATCCCTGTTGGGCCTCATGAGGCCCAGTATAACTTACTAAGCCTAACTTGAGTTTGGGAAGGCCCAGTGTAACTTCCTGAGCCTATCTTGAGTTTGGAGAGGAGTGACTCAGTACAGCTGGACCTAGGCCTGCCCAGCCACTGCTGATGTGGCAGGATATTATTGGCCCTTATTCCTTACTCCACCTCACCCCATCCCAAGACTCCTGCCCATTACCTCAGCCCTAGATAAGTTCCTGCCCTGATGCAATAAAGTGAGATCCTGCTTTGACAGACTCCAGGCTCAGTATGAGTTTCTCCCTGGTGGCCAGGGCGGGAAGTCTGGGTCATTTGGCACCCACCATCCTGCTTAGCCCCAGGGAGAAACCAGTGGGTTTGGCCCTGCCCCTGCCCTTTCTGTCAGAAAACCTGGCAGATCCCAGTATATGAAATGGGGGTACCTTTTGCATTTTGTTTAGGGCTATTTTAAAGCCATGTTGTTAGAGGATACCCAGGGAGCTAGCCCTAATTCCTCCAAATGCCCAATGATCAGATCATCCATATAAACATATAGGGGGTATTACCTTTGTCAAAATAAGGAGAGAGGATGCTATACAAACACTGTTGGCAAAAGACTGGACTATTGGTCGTCCCCTGTGGGAGAATAGCCCATTCATATCTCTCATCAAGTTGAGAGGAGTTAACTGTAGGAATGGAACAGTTAACTGCTCCACCCATACCAGCTTACCAGGTGCCCACCTAATGGGGGGTATCCTGGAGGCAGTGGCCTCTACTTTTGGGAGTGAATCCAGGTATCTGGGGTCTGCCTGATGACACCTTGCTCATAAAAGGCTAGGTGGTCAGTGGTAATAACGGCATCCATTTGTCCTAACAAATCTTGTCCCGGAGGTTTGCAGACAACCCTGGGAGGATCAGAGGCCTGAACTTTCCTTTGTCTCTGCCTGGCCCCACCCAAGTATATATTCATTTCTTCCTGGCAAGGATGGAGCCCCCTTATTTGTCCTATTCCCATCTCCCATTTTATCCTTTCCAGGGTTGCTGGGGGTATAAGAAGGCACCCACTCCTCGTCACAGACAATGTCTACTTTCCTTTTTGTCTTTGCCTCTGCCTGCCGTATTCCTTCCCCCTGGAACCACTCTTCAGTAAATTGTGCCTATTCTTGTTCTTCCCCCTTGTCTGTCTCCTTTTCTCCCATTCTTTTGGTTAATTGGTTACTTTTGGATTCTTTAGCCCTCTCTCGATTTTTGAACTTTTCCTTACTCGCCATTGGGGGAGAAAGAGCTGTGGGGTGAAAACATGCCTTAAGGGCTGTAATAGTTGGATAGAATCCTAATGGTGGGGGGTTATCAAGGTGTTTTTCTCTTTCTCTGTCCAGAGTCTCCACCTGGTTCCATGTGTCCCATGAGAAAAGATTTCTTGTAGGTACCCAGGGGCCAGGGTAATTATATTCTCCCATGCCTGGATAACATTGTGGTCTGACAATTCCTGGCCTCGGGAGAGTAGCATATATCTCAGCACCTTGAGCACTGGGTCTTTTTGTGTGAAGTTGTATTACCCATCATGAGGTTCCTCTCACCTTGACTGACCACTTTGCCCTGGGAGCAGTTGCCCCACGTTAGACACCAGTTGCCAGGTCTCCTTAGCCTTATTCCCCAGGGAAAGGTGAGTGCACTATCTGCCTATTATGCAGCCCCATGACACAGGACAATCAGGGAGTCAAGTCAAAGCAGGAACTCAGATTATTACTATGAGCATCATCTTATATAGATTAAATGACATCGTGTGATGTGAGGGTACCTCCAGCCAATGAGAGACAGCCAAGCCCTCCCTCTGACTGGAGGGACATCTACCTAGATTTGCTGTCTCATCCTCACTTGGTTCCCTCGAACTCAAAATATAAGCCTCAAGGTACAGGTCCTGAGATAATTTTGGCCCAACAACCAAGCAGATGTCAAAGTTTGAATTATTATTCTCAATTATAGCTATTATTATTCTGTTGAATAATTTGACTTTCAAAGAAAACACATCACCCCTAAGCATGTATGTACTAATTCAGAGAGCTTCAAAATGTGTGAAGAAAAAAACCAAAACAACTTGGATGTGCAGGACCTATGGTGTGGTTGTCCACAGGTCTCACCAGGGAGACTTAAGATCTTTTTATCAGCCAGCTTCTCCTAGTTGATACTTACTGAATGCCCTTCTGAGCCCAACACACCACCTTTAGTCCAGCTGAATAGAGTATACTCACCAAGATACTGCATGTTCTGAACCATGGAAGAAATCCTAAGAAGTGGAAAGTACTAGAATTTTATGAAATGTACTCTTGAACCCTGAGAGACTTGAACTAAAAATCAGTAGCAGATACCTAGGGAATTCCCAACATTTTCTTAAAGTAGCAATAAAGGCCCATTAAGAAAAAAAATAATGCTGTCTGATCAAGGTAATAATAGAATCTCTGGCCTGGGTAGAGACCTAACATTCCAGTTGGGCGAGATCAAGTACATGACCAAGTGACCACCCCTAGGAAGACTGGCTCACCTTAAGCCATGCTTCAGAAATAGAAGAATAATTATTCCATAAATGAGAAACTGTACTTCCCTGCCCCTAGGACAGCTTACTGGGCCTCAGTGGTACAACATCTAAATTATTCAGAAAAGGGCCTGCTTCTCCTAACGCTCTGGGATTCCTCAGCATCCTGGGCTCTGACCCTTCTCCTAAACTCCCTTCTCTGTCACGTTACTACTTGCTTGCCATTGTTTGACTTCCGTTTTGGCTCTCTCTCTCTTCTCTCCCCCATTCTCTTCCTATAAACCGCTGCTCAGGTTTATAGATCATCAACCCTGTTTTGTTTTTAACTCTATAAATATAAATAGTATTTGTATTTGTTTTAAAAAATAAAATTATTCTAAATCCATTCTTAAATTCTTTTATTATTGACACTAAGAACCCCAGGAATTGGCCCCAATTTCCCTTGCATCCTCAGGTAACCATGAAAAGACCCCAAAGGTCTAATTGCAGTATCTAGAAACAAAACTGATTTTCCTGAATACTTTTCAGCCATTAAAAGGAAGGAAGTAGCTGTATTGCTACAATATGGATGAAACTTGAAAACATTCCATTAGGCAAAATAACCCATACTTAGAAGGTTATATATGCCATTGCTATGAAATGTCCAGAATAGGCAAGTTTATAGGATCAGAAATATCACTAACAGTTTCCATAGGCATTAGATTGAGATTCAACAGTCAAAGGCTACATATATTTTTTTCCTATTTCCTCTTTTAGTTTTCTTGAGACAGATGTCTCTGTGCAGCCCACACTGGCCTTAGAAATGGAATTAGAAGTGTCCAACCACAGGAACACCAAACTGATATGACATAGAATTTGTAGCCCTCATGTCTATGCCTCGATTACCTGCTTATGCTAGGGTACCTGACACATGTTGTCTTTGCATAGTGATGAATGTATTGTGGAATTAGATGATAGTGACAGTCACTCAGTTTGTGAATATACTAAAGGTCAATGAACAGCAACAATGAACATTTTAAATACTTAAGAATATATAATTTGTAGAATTTACATTCCATCATCTGTATTATTTCAAGTGGACTAAATATTTCTGAAAGGAATATTTATCCTAACAGTCAGCATCTGAAGCATTTCCCTGGGCACAGAAGTCCTCACAAGTACTTGTGAAGGCTGAAAGGGAGGCATTCGGATTGGTCGCCAAGGCCTGCTTCCATGGAGACATGGTTTGCTTATAGTCTGAGGAAGCCCAGCAAATCCCTTCCAGCGTCTAGGAAGACTGAAAAGCAGGGTGAGAATAACACACAGTATCCTGGTGACTGTTGAACCAGAGAGGGTTGTGGACAGACGAGTGTGGCAGAGGAGACGAGATCCACACAAGAGCTTGGTCTTACCTAATGAGGGTGCCCTGTGCTGTGATAAAACTGGTGGCAACTGTTGGAAACATTGCAAATTTCATTCAAACCTTTATAAAAGCCATTTCTTTTTAACAAAGCTGTATGTACAACACAGTTTGTTTCCTGTGGTGTGGATGATATGTTTAAAATCTAGAGTCTCTCTGCACTTCTTTGCTACTTAGTCTGCCCCAGGTCAAATAGATTACTGAAAGTCATTTTATTTATTTATTTATTTTTGAAAAAAAGTCTTTATGTGGCCCAGGTTAGCCTCAAATTCAAGATCTCACTGTCTCGGCCTCCCAGATTCTAGGATTCCTGGTGTCACCTACATGCTTGGCTGCAAGTGGAGTTTATTTCAACACTGAGATTAGAAATGTCCAGCTACAGAGACATCAAACTAATAGCTGTAATCAAGACATGTAAAACTACCTCACCTAACATTCAAGAAACAGATGAAGTCAAATTTCCCAAATCTCAGAAATTGGCCTTATATCTGGAAAAGAGTGTCCCAAATCACTACTCTGGGCTGGGCTGTCCCTCAAGATGCTGCAAGAATGAGAATCTTGCAATGCCCTTTTCTCAATTTCATTTAAAACACATCTGTAGAAGCTTGCTTTATAACCCCTGTTGGATTGGGGGCCTTCACCCCAGCCCCCTGGCATCCATATTAAAACATGCAGTGGAAGGTTCCATTTCAAAGCTCCCTCTCCTGGGAGTTGCCTCAGTCTAAACTCCACCTCCAAAAAAGCCTGCCAAATGGTGACTCCTCCCCAGGGAGTGTCACAACCACTCCTACGGGCTATTTAAACTGTCCCCCAGAGAATGAACACATGGTTTCCTCTTTTCCCTTTCTGGTGGTCATTCCAGTCCACCTCCTGCCTCTGTGTTTTCTCAGGGTCCACCCCGGAGCCTTAGCATCCATTAAACCTGGGTGTCTTCTAATTCGGTCTGATTTGGTCTAATTTAGATTATTGCATGGGCGGAGAGGTTTGTGGATTCAGAAAATACTTAACACCTCCCTACCCCCCGTGCCTTCTCTTAGGGATTTCACTCTTTCATTTATTCAGGAAATACTTTTCTAAGACTCTTCTGAGGGTTGGACAAGTGTAATCACCCCCAGGACAGGATCTGGACCAAGATAGCCTGGAGCTCACAACTCTTAGATTATAGAGCAAAGCCCTATCATTTATTCATCTTAATAAACTCAGATGCCAGGAAGGGAGACTGTGAGGAGTTGTTAAGGGCACTATCTTAGATATGACTTCAAAGGATGCCTTTTGCAGAAGTAACACTTACAGAGGATGGGGAAGGCCCGTGGATCAGTCATGGTAATGGCAGTCATTCAGACACACATTCATGGGTATATACCAGGCTCTCCTGGTAGTTTTAAATTAGGTCCCTTTAATGAGGAATGATACTGAACATTTTTCATGTGCTCATTGGACCATCCTTTAACTCTTACTGAAATGTTCTTTTCTTTATACTGAGTCATCTGTCTTTTGAAGATTTTAAAAACAAAGCCTTCTTTTTTTTCAGGTTGTACTTTGCCAAAAAAATTCTGTCAGCAACTTAGATTTTCATTTTCTAAATGGTCTTTAGAAAGGAGTAAGTTTTAATTTGGAAAACGCAAATTTATCATTATTTTTCTTTTACAGGCAGTGTACTTTGTGTTCTAATGGATCTTTGCCTATTCCCAGGCAGAGGGATTTTTTTTTCTTGTGCTATCTTTTGGAGCTTTAGAGTTGTTTTTTTAATTAACTGTGGGACCTAGAAAATCCTAACACTTGGGTCTGTGGCTCATTTTAAGATGATTTTCTAAATGATATGAAGAAAAGATTGTGACTCACTTTTACCCATGTGAATGCTTAGTTTTCCTACTCCATTTAGTAAAAAGACACCGCTTTTCCCACTAAAGTGCCTTCAAATTCTATTGAAAATCATTTGACAATATACACGCACTTCTGGACCGTGTTTGGTGATCCATTGATCTGCTTACTTGTCCAACACTAGAACTACATTCTCTTGACTACTCATGCATTAAAACAATGTGTTCAAGTCACACAGTAACAGAAACCCTCTCCTTGCCTTATCACACAACAGTCCCCCCACATCGAGGTTTATTTTGGGGTTAAGCCCGTTAAACCTCTCAGGGTTCATAAAGATTCACTATAGCAGGCAAAAGTTGGCTAATTGGATCTGAGGGTAAATGAAATAAATCAATTCATGTATGTTATCTCTACATGTTCTTTATTCCTTAGGCAAAGAAGTAGAGACAGGGGGTGATTTCCACCAAGTTTTCAGTTTTTGCAGTCTTGGTTTAAAAAAAAAAAAAACTATAGGCAAAAGCAATTATATCAACATGCATTTCAGAATCACAAAGGAAAAAAAAAACCAGGTAGAACTTGACAAAGCAGCACTCTAAGAAAAGGTGACACCACGTAGCAGGGGCCAGCACCCAAGGGGAAATACTTGACATTAGACATAATTACTAAAAGTCCCTGAACCCTGAACTCACCCATACCCAGACCTGTTTGTCTGTAAGGGTGGTGTGTTTCTATCTTTTTGAAATTCCTGCAAGGTCTGTTAGCAAGGGTAATTGTGGGGTATTGATTTTATGTAGATTTGGCTATTAGAACAAAGAGTGAATGTTATTGCTCTAAGGCCCCATGGTGTGGGGGAATGTGGTAATGTCATTCTGTTGGCCCTACAGGAGGAGGAAGTTACACTGCTGAGGTATTTTGGTAATGGGGGGGCATTGGAGTGTGTATTTATTTTATTTCTAGTTAGTCTAAGTGTTGCAAACACATTAGAGGTGGTATAGATCATGTTTACGTTCACTGTTTTTCTTGTTAAAGTCATCATAGTTCTTTTGGTATGCATTACTGTATGTGGTGATATATGTTCTCATAAAATAAATGAATCCCACTTTGAAGGAAGAAACACCATGATTTGAAGATTTTTACAGAATTGACAGTGATTTATCCAAAAGACAAAAAGGCAAGTGTTCCCGCAGCTCTGCTAAAGGAGTTCTCCATGTGAATGTGTACATATACACTTCTACGGATCTAACTATTGGTCTGTCAGCTGTGCACTTGCTGTATAATACCTGTGGACTACACACACACACACACACACACACACACACACACACTTTCCTTTTCAAAAATTGCTTGGGTATGTGTGCTGTACCCACCTCAGAACCTCTTAGGAAATGTTACACGGGGCTTTTAGTGAGTTTTATTTCAATTGCATTGAAATACAACCAGGAAACACTGATGTTTTGAGCTATTAGATCATCTCATTCAAGCCTCTTCAATTATTAAATCAGCTCCTTCATTTCTCTAAGCAATTGTTAGTGGTTTTAAGTGTAGTTGTTTTGCATAGATTTGAATAAATCTATACTTTTCTAATGTTTCTTATCACTTGGTAGTATTTTAATGGGACGTTTTAATATTAAAATGTCTTTAATTTATATTTTTGATTTTTTATTCATTATTTGAGAATTTCATATAATATATTTTGATCATATTCACCCACCAAGTACTAGCCCCTGACTTCTCCAAGATTCACTCCTACCTCCTTACTCCTGTTGTAATTAGGGGGAGAGGTGAGGTGTGTGCGTGTTGTGTTCCCCAGCCGCCAGCCACTGGCCCGCTCAGCGGCTAGCTGCCTGCACCCAAAATAACCACGTGAGGACGGTATTCATTTAAACTCTGCCTGGATTATTATCACTAGCCTTTTCCCGGCTAGCCCTCACCTCATAAATTAACCCATTATAAAAGTCTGTAAGTCACCACGTGGTGACGTACTGGAAAGGTCTAACCTGTATCCATCTGCGACGGTGGCTCGTGGCATCTGGCTCATTTCCTTTCTTCTCCTCCCAGAACTTCCGTTCTGTCTACTCCGCCCACCTAAGGGCTGACCTGTCTAAAAGCCAGGCAGCTCTTTATTCAACCAATAAGAGTAATACAAAATACAGGAGAACACTCCCACATCATACTCCCACTCAACTTTACTGCTCTCTTTCTCTTTCATAACCCATCTGCTCCAGTTTGTGCTGCCCATAAGCTCCTGAGTATGGATCCACCCACTGTTCTATGCTGAGCTTTCATTTTTAAAAGTTTGTTATTACTATAATTTTGAGGCATGATCTAAGTTTGTAGTCCAGGCTTACCTGGAACTCACTATATAGCTCCGGTTGGCTTTTAATTGATGGAGAGTATCTCAGTGGAATTATGGATGTTGGCCACTGTAATCATGGAGACAAGCCCTGCCCACCCCTCTCCCCTACTGAGGCAAGCAGATCTTCCTTCTGCTCCCAGCCTGAGTTCCTTCTTTTCTGTCTCTCTCTCGAAGAGGTAGCTTCTCCTTCCCTTCTCCCCCCTTCTTCCCTTCCTTTCTCCACCCCTCTCTGTTTCTCTCTCTCTCTCTCTCTCTGCCTTTCTCTGCTCTTCACCCTTCTCCACTTACTCCCTTTCCCTTTCATAATCCACTAAGTAAATACCCACTTCCTCTGGATGGTGTGCCTAATCTGTCTCTGACCTGCCACGCAGCTCCCTGCCTGGGACTTGCTGCTCCTCCTGCCCCGCTGTCCACTGCTGCAATTCGGGGACCTGAGGTGTTTTATTTTTACCATTACAGCCACCACACCTGATTTTTTATTATGTTCAAGTCAAGTATTTTCTAGCTCTACTTTTTCATTTCTTCCTTGATTACTAGAATTAAGTAATTTAGCTTTTAATTCCTTGAGTATTTGCAGATGTCCTTTCATTGCTAATTTTCAATTTAACTTCATTGTGGAAATACAGTCCTTCATATATTTAAAGCTTTTCAATGTATTTCAGTCCCCCGTCATGGACAATCTTTTTCCACAGTCTCACTGATAGCTAAGGTTGTCAAACATTTAAAAGAAAAATATTGACCATTTGTGTTTCTTCTTTTGAGAATTGTCTCTCCATTTCATTAGCCCATTTGTTGATTGGCAGGTATGTGTTTTTGTTGTTCAGATCTCAACCCTTGTATGAGTCATAGCCAGCTAAGAGTGTTCTCTCATTCTGTAGGCTGTCTTCTAGCTCTGCTGACAGTTTCTGTTAAATATCACACATTCCCATTATGATGCTCAGGACTACTTCCTGTGCTGAAGTGCTATTCAGAAAGCTCTTTCCTACACCTAGAACTTCCAATATATTCCCTGTGTTTTCTTTTAGCAGATTTGAAAACGGAGATATTTCATCTTTTTCAAATTTTTGTGCAGGGTGAGAGATGTGGATCTACATTCATTCTTCTGCAGGCATCTGTGGAAGGGATTCCCCAGTCCTTCCATGAAAAGGCAGAGTCTATTCCTTCCACCCCTCTCCAACACCCCACCTCTACTTGTCCTGAGAAGACCAGACCTTGTGACATTTGCTGCCAGGCTGGAAAGTGATACTATTTCCAAGCCTGTGCCTCAAGGGTGTGCACATTCCCTCTGCTTGCCCCTCCTCCTTTCCCACAAACACAGGAGCTGGACCAGCCCTCTGTGGCTATGAGATGAATCAAAGACAGTTGAGGCATGATCCACAAGTGGCCATTCTGGATCAGCCACTGAGGCAATGGCACGATGACTTCAGACTTAGGGCCTGGTTTTGTAGAGATCGAAAGAGGTACCTGTGGGATAAGGGTCTTACTTCACACCACTATGGATTAGAGCTGCCTGACACACAGCCTCAATGATTGCATGCTTGCTTTCATATATGTGTAGAATAAAGAAGAAGGCCACTAGGGAGGTAGGAGGGGAGAGAGGAAAAATAAAGGGGGCCATAGAAGAGTGTTATCCAAGTACATTGTACACATGTGCCAAAATGTCGTGATGAAAACCATTACTTTGTACAATTAATTTAGGCTAGTAAAAATGATAAAGGAAGGAAAAGCAAATTTCTTCACAAATAAAAGAATCAAAAGTCAGGAAAATGTCTAATTAATTAAAGTTGGAATGAACAGGGAAAGAAACCAAAAATTTTGTTTCACAAAAGGCTGATTAAAGATTACAGATATTACTAGAAAATCCTTTAAGACCAACTGCCAGAGAATTGAGGATTAGCCACAGAACAGTCCTTCCTTTTCTCAAGCGTGCAAAGTCAATATTCAGTCACCCAGCAGCTGCTTATGATACACAGGTCACACAAGTTACACAGACATCCCCAAGGACACACAGAACCAGTCCTAAATTCCAGCAGCAGACCTGCTGAGGAGGTGTCATCAGGGGGCCAGTGACTTACCAGAGATAACATGGAGCTCAGGTGGGGCAGATGCCTGGTTAATACAAGAGATAGGAAGGAAGGTAAGTGTCATATGGCAACCCTCAGTTGAGGATTTTCTTAGCTGAGTCATCTGTACAGACCCTGAGATTAACAAAGTAAGTGAAAACTCATAAATAACCAGAAACTATAAACTGTTACATAGCAATGAGCTAACAAACAAAGGAGGGTCTCAAGTATCTTGACACCTCATGCTATGAACGTTAATGTCCTGAAGAGCTTAAAATACTATTCTATAAAGCCAGTCTGCCTCTCTGCTGAGCAGCTGAATCTTGCAAAACTGACCCTGGTTTCCAGAATAGGCTGATGCGGTTTTCCCTGGCACTCAGAGAAGGCTTATCTGCAAGCCCATTAGTGGTAATGTGTGCTGTCCTTGCCAAGTGATGGGGCAAGACCCAGGAGCTGATGGATATTACAATCCCGCAGAAAGAAAATCAAATCCTTTTTTTTACTTAAGGATATGGGATGGTTTTTGTAACAACTAATAAAATATTTAATCCTTATCTGCTTACAGGAAAATAGCCGTTTCTAATTGGAAAACAACTAGTGACTTAGTTAATTCATAATGACTTAAACCTATCCCTCGTGTCTAGACAGTTTCTCTGGAGAGCCACATCTGCTTTACTGTCACATGTTCCAGGGATGTTGTAGATCCCTTGCCACAGTCTTTCTGAGAAGATCAATGTTTCATTTACTAGAATCATTAAAAACCGCATACTGATCACAGCTCTGAGCCAGCCAGAGAGAGAAGCATCCAGAACTTTCATGAGCTGCTACTGTCCATCATGCTTGCCCTGAAAATAGAGCATAGCTCATGATTTGCTCAAAGCAAATATGTGGTTGTCAAGAGTCATCTTTGGGGAAAGAGAAGATTCTAGACACAGTAGCACTTGCGCACACTGATTGAAACCGGAACATAACCTACCCCACAAGCCAATCCTCTTTAGCATGTGCTAAGAATCAGATTTCCTGTGTGTGTGCTGGAAATTTTAGAAGCATTATCTATTAAGATAATAATAATAAAAACCTTCCCAGCCATACTAATAAATGTGTCTGAATGTCCTGATTTTGAAATACAAAGAAGTGAAAGGACAGAGATGGTAAAGGATTTGGCACAATCAGAAATCAGCTAAACAGCCAAATCCGGGAGCCTTGACCACTCTACAGCTGTACTTCCTCCAACTCCTGATATCTAAATGTCCCGTGGCTCAGTCTTGGTGCGTATTCCTCCCACGTGTACACAGCCCTTGCCACTTGGACCTGAATAGATGACTGCATGTTTTTCGGCCCAGGTCCTTCAGTCCTTTGCTATCTGGGGTGCCTGACCCATTTCCTAATTTTCTGTTTAAATACTGTTTGTGCCATAGCAAGATGTCTACATATATCTAGTCTCCTCCTATTGGTTTTGTATGATTAAGGAAAGCACAGACACTGTGGAGTACACAGAACCTTGACATATTCTCCATAATAGATCATAAACTTAAAAAATTATCATATTTATTTATTTATTTAGGGAGGGGGTTTGCACATATGCCAACCCTGCTTGGATAATTCGAAGGACAACATTTGGGAGACATCCTTCTCCTTCCACTAGGTGGGTCCCAGGGATTTGAACTCAGGTTGTTAGGCTTGATTGCAGGTGCCTTCACCCATTGAGCCATGTTAACTACCCCACCAATTCTTCTTCACTCACATATTCATTTTTATTATACCTGAATAATGATGGAACCATGGGTAAACCACTATTTTAAATATTATCTAGAGAATGTGTTTAAGTAATAATAAAAATTAGTTCTGAGGAACAAAATAAAATATGCACTCAAAATTATGCCAAACTTTGCTTTCTATACTGGGGATCAAAGCAAAGCCAAGTACTCTATTCCAGCCTTTAGTTTTTGTTTTTGTTGCTGTTTGTTTGTTTTGTTTCTGACACAAAGTCTTGCTCTGTAGCCCAGACTGGCCTTAAGCTCCTGATTTTCCTGCCTGAGTTAAGGGGTATGTACAGCTTCATACCCTCTCTGTCTTAATGGTATTCCAAAAATATAATCTGCTGATGTTACTGAATTTTAAGACACATAACATCCCATTTCAGGATCTTATTACTATCCCCACAATGCAGACCATACTTGTAAAACACAGGTTTCTTTAAAACCCTTGAAAATAGCTCAACTCCTTTGGGGTTGAATGACCCTTTCAGAGGGTCACCTAAGATCACTCCAAAACACAGAAATTTTCATTCGGATTCATAATAGTACCAAAATTGTAGTTCTGAAGTAGCAATGTAAATAATATTATGGTTGGGGGTCACCACAACATGAGGAACTCTATTAAAGGGTCAGCATTAGGAAAGTTGAGAACCACTGCCCTAGAAAGACGTAAGTAGGCGGGGTGGAATTCTAGTGATTTGAATGATCTCAAGTGTTTCTGGCTCTTTCTTTTTTTTTTACATTCATAAGTCTTATCTAACAGTTAAGCACCAACACACCCTCAGGAAGAGTTGCTGTAATTAGTCAAGCATACATGTCAAATTATACAGAATTTATTCCCATAAATTTCTAAATGTTTTAGGAAAATAGTCAGTGCTGGCATATGTGAACATCTGTCGCCTCCCGCTGCCCTATCTGAAGCAAACAGCACCTCTGCAGTTTTAGAAACATGCTTGCCCAAATTAGCTGATGGTGTGCACTCTTTTTTTATTTTCCCCCTAAATATCATAGTAAACCAAGATCTTTCTTTTCATCTTCTAAAG
>JAQHUG010000381.1:732808-746065 GCA_028555095.1 Dicrostonyx torquatus | reverse complement strand
TAAAGGTTGACTATTCATGTAACAGGGTAACACTCAGGTAATATAAGGAAAGCACACACAAGTAATATGGTTTATATATTTATAGATGGCTTCTCAAAAGAAGAAATGCAGATGGCCAACAATGGCCAATAAACATTCTGTATCATCAGCCACCAGGGAAATTCCAGTCAAAATATGAGATGCCCTCTCACCCTAGTTAGAACAGCTTTCGTCAAAAAATACATAAATATCAGTGAACATCTGAAGACGGACTTCTGACTTGCTCTGAGAAGAAATGTAGATCAGTGCAGCTACTGCAGAGAATGACGTAGTGAGAGAAGGCATTAATATCTTAAACTCAAAAGAAAGAAAATCAGGAGCTTTTAAAAGGGCATCTACAACACAACCTCTATGCCAAAGCCCTGGGAACATTGCAGAAAGGTGGCCAGAAAGATTATAAGAGACAGACCAGAAAGTCTCCTGTGAGATAGTGTCACCCAGCATTTGACAGGAAGGCTGCACCCATGAGATCTCAAAACTATGGCTGCCTAAACAAAACCCATAAAAGGACAGCACAATTTGACATTCCAACATAGGTGGAGAAATTTCACAAGATGCCACACCTAAATGAAGAGTTTCAAGCTGCTGAGGGAGGAGGGATTCATCTCCTCCAGGAAGAGCCCCTAATAGGTTATCCAATCCGAAATGGCCAGCCCTAAACAGGCACACATATGAGCAGCACATAATAGATCTGTCAGGTTTTATATATAATTGAATTATTATATCTAATAATTCAATTTTAAGAGTCATAAAGATGAGAGAAAGGGAGCACAGGGGAGTTGGAGGTGGGAGAGAGGAGTATAAATGATGTAAATACAATACTCATATTTGACATTCTCAAAAACATTTTAATTAAAAGATAAAAAAAGACCTACCTTAGAAAGTTGAAAATTATGTTTGTATAAATAGTATAGCAATCATTATTCCCAAGTTTATTAAAAAATCAGTTGAAAAATAAAACTAATTAAAAAAACAACTGAAAACTAAAACTGGATCTAATATATGAGTTAGCTTTTCCCCTTTTGCTCACATACACAAAGGAACCTAAATGAACATATCAGACACCCGCACAGTCATGCCTATGACAGCTCTAGTCACAGCACACACAATCAGCATAGTAGCCAGCAATGGACAGAGAGTGTAATATATGCACCCAATGGAATACTATTTGGTAAGGACGAAGAACAAATTCCTGTCATTTGATGGAACTGAAGAGTGCTAGGTTAAGTGAAATAATCCAGACACAACAACACAAACACTGTGTAATATATTCATGTGCAAAGGTGGAAAACTGAAAAGTCAACCTGAATATAGAACAGTGGTACTAGAAAAGGGGAAGGAGGGTCCTGGATTTGACCAGTGCATGGTATGCATGGGTAACAGTGTCTCTCTGAGTCTCATTATTGTCTACAATTGCTCTGTTAAAAATTTTTATAATATATTATTAGTAGAGGCTGGCAAGTCTCATTATAAGAGCGTCATATAGGCATGCCACATAAATTGTCATGTTTATTCTTCTTAATTACGTTCCTATTTCTGTGAAGAGACAGCAGGACCAAGTTAACTCATAGAAGAAAGAGTTCATTGGGGGACTTACAGTTCCAGAAGGTTAGAGTCCATGGCCACCATCTCAGGGAGCATGGTTATAGAGAAGTAGCTTAGCGGTTACCTCTGACCCACAAATACATAATAGAGAGAGATAACTGGGAATAGTGTGGATTTTTGAAACCTCAAAGCCAGAGACACAACTACTCCAATAAGGTTGCACCTCCTAATCCTTTCCAATTTTCCACCAACTGGGCACTAAGCATCCCAACATCTGTGCCTGTGGGAGCCACTCTCATTTCAAACCACAGCACATCCCCATTACTGTCCCCCAGATCCTCTTCCCTTTCTTCTGCTAGTCTTCCCCCTTCTAACTTTTATTGCACCCCATTCCCACTCCAGATCTCGCACATGAAAGAAAACATGTGTTACATGTCTTTCTGAGTCTGGTTTATTTTGCTTAACATGATGACCTCTGGTTCCACCCATTTTTCTGGCAATGCCATAGTTCAGTCCTTCTTAATGGCTGAATAATACTCCATTCCAAGTTCACAGTGTGGGTCCCATCCATTCATCAACTGGTTTGCACTAAGGATGATTCCATATTGTAGCTCTTGTGAATAGTTTGGTAATGAACTTGCAAATGCCAGTGTTTTACAAATTGACTGATTTTTTTTTCACATGCCTGCCTAGAAGTGGGAAGTGCTGTGGCTGCCTTACTTTTTTTTTTTTTTTTGCTTTGCTAAGAAGTCTCCACACTGATTTCCTCCTTAGTGGGTAAGTAATATCCATTTCCCCAACCATGCACAAGTATCTGTGTTCCCACATCCTTTTACAAAGTTCTCATCTCACACTGATGAGAACTTATGCTGGAGAGGATGTGGGGTAAAGGAAACACTCCTGCGTTGTTGGTGGGAGTGCAAACTGATACAGCTGCTTTGGATATCAATATGACAATTTCTCCAAAAATTAGGAAACAACCTACCTCAAGGCTAGCAATATGACTTTTGGGTGTACCCAAAGGATGCTAAATCATACCACAAGGATACGAGCTCAGCTATGTTCATAGCAGCATTCTTTATCATAGCCAAAGCCTGCAAACAACCTAAATGCCCTTTGACCAAAGAATGAATAAGGAAGATGAGATACATTTACACAATAAAGTACTACACAGTGGGAAAAATAATAACATCTTGAAATTTGCAGGCAAATGGATGGATCTAGAAAACATCATATTGAGTGAGGTAACCCAACCCAGAAAGACAAATATAATATGTACTCACTCATAAGTGGCTTTTAGACATAAGGCAAAGAAAAACAAGCCTACAATTCACAATCCCAGAGAACCTAGACAACAAAGAGGACCCTAGGAGAGACATACATGGATCTAATCTGCATGGAAAGTAGAAAAAGACAAGATCTCCTGAGTAAATGGGAAGCATGGGAGAGGGCCGAAGGGGATGGGGCAGTACGAGAGGGAAGTGTAGAAAAATATGTAAGTCAATAAAAACACTTTTAAAAAGAATCTTTTTTTTTCACATATGAAGTATACAAATAATGGATTTTGGGAGGGAGTAACTAAAATACACTGAACTTTAGTGATATAGTATTCACTCATTCAGTCGGAGTTGCCTGTCTCATCCATCTCCCTTTTTACCTTTTCTCATCCTTGGCAAACCTCTCTCAGTAACTTTTTCCTTTGTGCCCCTTTCCCTCTAAATTCCACATGAGAGAAAAAGAAAACTACAATACTTGTCTTTGTGAGTTTCCCTTAGTTTGATAACCATAACTGTCTGACATTCCAACCATCCTCTTGTAAACGCATTATTTTATCCCACAAGGCCAAATGAATCTGCACCATATCTTCTTTATCCCCTTGTGTGTTCACAATAGACACGGCCAGACAAGTCTTCTGTTGCAAACAGGACCTGACTCACTAGCAGAAGAGCTGTGCTACACAGTGTATCTACTTATTTCCACAGTGACTGGACCAGTTTACATTATCATCAATAGCTATCCTTTCCCAGAACCCTTGCCAGCACCTATTGTTTGTGTTCTTGGTCACAGTCATTCTGCCTGGTCAGGTGGTGTCTTGCAACACTGGTGATATGTGTCTTCCTGATGACTGAGGATGCTTTATTTCCTCACATGCTTGCAGGTCACTTGTTTAGAAACATGTCTGTGTAAGTTCATTGGCCCTTTTATTGACTGGATTACTTCTGGTATTTTATATGATCCGATACCTAATGTAGTTGGCACATAAGCCCAGGTCAGATGAGTAGCTACCAAAAGTCACCTGTCATGGTACAGACTAGACCTTCACTCTGTTAACTATTTCTTTTGTTCTGGGAAGCTTTTCCTTTGGTTACAATATTGCTTGTTAATTTTTGCTATCATCTTTTGAGCTGTTGAAGAAAGTCCTTGCTCATGCCTAGTATCTTCACTATGTTTTCAACAGAAGCATCAGCACTCAGGAGTTGGCCTGGGTATAAGGATTAGAGACAGAGACCTAGGTTCAGTCTTCCACGTGTGGACATCCCGTTTTCCAAGCACTGCTGATTCGAGAGACAGTTCTATACGGATGTGATTTTTTTATTAGTTCTTTAATATGTTTTGATCATATTCCCTGTCTCCTCCAACTCCTCCCAGATTCAGCCACTTCCCTACCCACCCAGAGTTGGCTCCATGTTTTTAAACCATCAAGTACAATTTGTATCATCCACATACTTCTGGATGTGTGACTTTCCACTGAAAAATGGTCAACCTACCAGGGTCCAGAAAGCACTGTTGCATTTAGCCATCCTCTGCCTCTGGCTCACAGTCTTCCCACCATTTGTTTTGATCCCTGTGCCTTGGGAGGAGATGTTGATGGAGAGAGGGCCTGCTTTTCATCCCAGCTGCCCGGCTAGCTTACACCCAAAATAAACACACAAAAGTTATATTTAATTAAATCACTTTCTGGCCCATTATCTCTAGGCTCTTATTGGCTAACTCTCATCTTGATTTAACCCGTTTTTTTTTTTTATTACTCTGTATATCACCATGAGGTCGTGGCCTACTGGGAAAGGTTCAGCATGTCTGATTCTGGCACCTCTATGACGGTCCTCTGACTCTGCTTACTTCCTCCCAGAATTCAGTTCTGTCTTCTCCACCTACCTAAGTTCTGCCTTATCAAGCCAAGCAGTTTCTCTGTGTGATTTTCTTTGGGGGTAAATGGCTGTGAGACCTGGCAGACAGGACCAAAACCCCAACAAGCAGGCCCTCATGTTACAAGGAGAGGGTGTTATATAGATACCCATTTAGGACCGAGCAAGCTTCAGTCTTTTATTCTATGTACCTGGACCTGTGTGGGTCTCCAGTGATTGCACTGTTGTTAACTGGGTTAGAATTGGTGCATCACGATAGAGCGTCTGCTCCTCCATACCCAAAGAGTGTCTGATTGATTTCTAGCACTGAGCAGGAAGGATGAATTAGCAGCAGGGGCCGCAACTAAACAGATACAAACATAAAGTCAAAACCAGGTATAAATTCAACACCCAGATCCCCAACAACAAAAGCAGTGAAAAGCACATACCTACAAAAATTAAATCTGGGCTGGAGGGCTGACTCAGTGGTTAAGAGCATTTGCTGCTTTCTCAGAGTACCTGAGTTTGGTCCCCAGCACCCACATGGAAACTTACAACTAACCATAATTCCAGTTCTGGAGGATTTGATGCTGTCTTCTGGCCTCTGTGGGTGCTTTATGTTGGCATGTGCACACACACACACACACACACACACACACACACAAGGCAAAACTCCCCTCTACATAAAATAAAAATAAATAAATCTTTAAAAAACTAAATATGACAACAAAAGTGGGGGAAATAAGAAATAAAGATATAAAAAATGGAAAACTGTTTTCTCTTAAGTAAAAATATTCCAAGAGTAAAAAGGTAAGAGGCCAGAGAAAAGAAGAAAGAGAGGTCTCCACTGCAGGTCACAGTGGATATTCAAACCTTAGCCAGTCAGCACATTCTGTTGTTTTTGTTGGGGTGTATGCTCTTGGGAGAGAGCCAAGATTCATCCTTTTCTTCTTTTTTGCGTTGCTCACCATTAACCATGGGGCCTGGCTTTGTATGTATCTGGTCAGAATAGCCTTCAATTTCCCTGCTTGCTAGTTAAAAGCTAGATATAACCAAAGTTCTTGAGCTGAAATTTACTCGGAAAAGAAAAAGAACATGGCAGTGAACCTCCAGGGCTGACCTGTCTGGTTCTGGTTCACAGGCAACCCTGTGAAGTTCACAGGGAGGGTGGAACAATTGCCTGTACTGGCCAGAATTGACCATGACAATTCCCATGCTTTCCACCTTCCATAAGTACTACTTCACTCAATCACAGAAGCTTGCTCAGTCTCCCCACCCTCTTGACAGGTCCCTTGAAAGCCAAATCTAAAGAAAAAGTGAGCCCCACCTCTGTGCTGTCAAGAGAAATCCCACTGCATCTTTCAGTGGGCTTGCTTCAGCTTTATTCCACCAGGGCCATGTTAGGGTCACAAAATAGATGCTAGTCGGGATATTCTGGTAATTCTTACTCCAAGTTTCATGGGACAAGAAGATTCAGAGACTGGCATCATCTCCACACAACAAGCCTGAACTCCTAGAAGCTATCCGGTCTCAACACTGTACTTTGCAGAGAGACAGAGTTCATTGTAAATGCCAGCCTCTCAGTGATTCTCAGTCACTGCCTCTGTCTCTGTGCCATGTCTCAACCGTGCACTGAGGTTCTCAGGAAAAGCTGCACCTGCATTACACAAGCTCTAATGCTGATTTGCTGATTAGGACTTCTGTGATGGCACAGAGCTGGGCTGAAGATGAGACAAGAACTAATTATCTTGGACTATCTTTAGCCCCCTGGATAGCAATTTATTACCCACCTACCATCTTTGTGACTACCAAATAAAATCCTTTTGAAAAATACAAACAGCTTCCACCAACCCAAAGGCTAAGAATGCCACCCAAATATATCCAAGTCACATAGTAGAGACTTTTCTACTCTTCTGTAACTTGCATTTCTGATGCTTTCACCAATGAAATTTAAAAATTCTTGACTCATGATATTCTTCTTTCCATTGCTATGAAAGCATCATGGAGTTGCTGCCATGTTGGAACATGGAATTTTAGGTAACTTGAATCTGTGTTCCAAGGCCATAGACATCCACATTTGATTCTAGAATAAACTAACCATATTGCTTTGAGCTGAGACCTGGCTCATTGTGTGTGTGTGTGTGTGTGTGTGTGTAGTTGTGTATGTGTGTGCACGTCACATACATGCACACACACAAGCAGTGACCAGAGATGGACACTGGATGTCTTCAATCACTCCCCACCTTATTTTTATGAGACAGGGTCTCTCATTGAACTTGGTGCTTTCCAATTGGTCTAGATTCTCCTTTCTCTGCCTCCCCATTTCTAAGATTCCAGTGTGTGCCACTGAGTCTTGCAGCGGAATGGCACTCATGTCCACATGCTTGTGTGACATGCACTTTACTTACTGAGCCACCTCCCCAGTTCCAAGAGATTCGGACACCATGCTGTATTTCCCTGTTTGTGCTTTGTGTCTCTTTTCTTGGCCACAGCTCCAAGATTATTGATGGTGTACTCTCTTTCTCCTTCTGTTCCCCAGGCTTCACCAACCTGAAACCTGTCCAATCCATGCTTCTGTGCACTCATTCCCTTACCCACCTCACTCCTAGCATTACCTTCCTGACTTCTACTCAATTGGCATAGCTCTTCTTCTTTTTTTTATTTTATTATAAGTCGAATCTTTTCTCTTTCAAGGAAGCACAGAACAAGCTTCCTGGCCGATAACAATGTATTTTGCAATTTTCTTTTCCCTCTTTGGCAGTATCCTCAGATATACCTAAAAAATAGCATCCTTCAAATAAAGCAAAAAATGAACAAATGAAAATACTTCAATAATAGGGCAAACCAAGCCATTACTTTGCTGCAGAGCATTGGGGTCCTCAAAGTTGGCTGCACTTAGACTTTTGTGGAAGAGCTTTTTGGCCTTTGAAGTGTGTCTTCTAAATGGAGGTAAGTATTTATTTTGGTATCTCTGGAGAGGCTGTAGAAGAAAGGCCAGGTCACTGCAGGGGAGATATTCTGACTCACATTTATATAGTCCAGGCTTGGAAAGCTGGCTTCAGAAATTAGTTCAGTCATAAATCGTCCGGGCTATGCTCTGTCTCCAAACATTGCATTTTTCATTACATCGGGGAGCTAATAAATATCATCTTTTATTAATGTAGGGCAGCGCCCTTGACTCAGAGGATTTTGTTATGGAAAAAGACACAGCTTAAAAAGACAGTTTGCTGTGGAAGCTTTCAGGGAGACTAGGTCATTTGTAGAAAATAAGTGCAGAATCACAAAACCCAGGACCTAGCACAGTATTGGACAGCCATGACTGGATAAATCAATCTCTATCTCCTTTGCCTTTGGCCCCTCCCATCACAGAAAAACCCTGGGTTGGATCTCTGGGGAACTGTGATGGTAGATAATGTCTGTTAGGATGCAATAAAGGGACAGCTAAATGAGAGGAAGGAGAGCTGTTAGGAAGCACTGTTGGGTAAGTATTGATGGCTGTAATCAGCAAGGGGTCTGATGGGACTGTGTGTGTGTGTGCATTCGGGCATGCACATGCACATACACACACACTCGCAGCCTATCATGTCCATTTAGTGTTGATCTTCTGTAAACGTGCATAGGGCTGACCATTTGGGATTGGATAACCTATGAGGGGAACTCTAATCTGGTGAAGATTGATTCTCCTTCTTTCAGCATTAATTGTGCACAGCTCTTTATCTAGGAGCAGGGCCTTGTGAGATTGCCTTCATTCACACTGACATGAAAACTAGTGTTGTCATTGTCCAGGTCTTAATTAGGTGACCATATTGTTGAGGTTTCCTGTCATACTTAGAAGACACTGTCCGACAGCAGGTGTCCTGGTCCTCTGGTTCTTACACTCTTTCTGCCTGCTCTTCCCTGGGCCTTAGGTATTGGGTTGTGCTGTAGATGTATCAAATGGGATTGGGCATCTCATGATCAGTTATTCTCTTCATTTTGATGAGTTAAAAGTTTCTGTAACTGTCTCTACCTGCTGCCAAAGTCACTTCCAGGAAGTCACTTACCAACCCTATCATGAAGCAAATCACAATTCCCCATAGGAAAAGAGTCCTGACTGGAAGCACATGCCAGAACAGGATCTAAACATCCAATATATTAAGCTATGACCAAATTGACCCAAGGACAAATCACTCCAAATAACAGACTGTGCCCAAGTCCCACAGATGAATATACACTGCCTCTACCCATCTTGAATGTGTCTGTGATTTAATCCACATGCAACTTATTCTACAACAGTTCCATAATTGTCATGCAAGCCCCAATATAAAAAGTCATCACAATATCGTTGGTCTGAGAGAACAGAGAGTATTGAGAGATAGACTAAATGGCTAAAATGTCTTAGAGATGTCTTGAAGGAGACTGAAATTTTATATCATGCTACATCACCCAGGTCCCAGTCCGTATCACTTCTTATGGCCTTTCAATCAATTTCCACACAGCAACTGCAGTGCCGTCAAAGAACAGCAGTCTAATCTCAAGAGTGTGCTTAAAATGCTTCCACTTAGGTTGACAGATTCTCTGAACTGTGTGCCCTGATCGTTGAATCCTGTGTAATGTGAGCCCTCAGTGCAGTTTCCTGATTGGCCTCACCCTCCAGGCTCTAGACCAGATGTTCCCAACCTGTGGGTTGTAACCCCCATGGTTGCATATCAGATATCTTGCATGTCAAATGTTTACAATTAATAACAGTAGCAAAATTATAGTTATAAAGTAGTAATTAAATAATTATGTGGTTGGTGGTCACCACAATATGAGGAATTGCATTAAAGAGTCATAGCACTAGAAAGGAGAAACACTGCTCTAGACCAATGAGACTTTTCTTTCTTCACACATTGCCCTTCTTGTTCACTGTTTGCCTCTCCCTAAAACTCAACTTCTGTCTAAACTTCTCCACCAATTCCTCAACATCCTCATATCACCACTCAAGTAAGAAAGGCTTTCATGATCTTAAGGACAAGCCTAGCTGCCTTTATTGCTAAACATTTAACACCTAACCCTCTTAGCAAACACACACACACACACACACACACACATACACACACACACGATAGATACACAGATATATATATATATATACATATATATATATATGATATTTTAAAAGTTCATTTACCTTTACTTAACTCTATGTTTTCTGGGAGTTTTTTGGCTGTCTTTCTGGCTCATGTCCATGTTTAGCAGCCACATCAGTGTTATTTTCTTAACAGACGCTCACAAGTATGTGTGGGATAAGCTTGCTTAGACAGAAGGAAGGGAAGGAGGGAGAAGGGAGATAAACAGAAGAGAGCTGCAGAGAGAGGATGGAATAGAGGTTGAAGAGAAGGGAAGGGAGACTTTGGGTCTGTATTAACACAGCCTTCTAGCTAGAATACCTAAGGGGAGTGGTTGGCACATTTCCTCATAGACCCAAAATAAAGACAAATGCAGTGCTTCGTACAAGGCCTGTTCTGAGCATCCCAGTCAACCAGCCTCAAGTTGAGTCTTTTGTCTTTGTAAGAAGAGAGAAGGACAGGATACAGATCTGATACATGGACTCAAATGAAAAGGAATCTTTACTGTTCCCACATCTATCATCATCACCACTAGTCCCAGGGTGCAACTCTCCGTTTTGGGATAGATGTGGTTTCCAATGGATGGAACAGAAATGATTCCTTCTGAGCTAAAGCTTAGGTTTGGGTCTTATTATTTACCTCCTGTCTTAGTTACTTTTCTAGAGCTGTGATAAAACACCACCACCAAAATCACTTATAGAAGGAAGAGTTTATTTGGGGCTCACATTTCCAAGGGGATAAGAGTCCATCACCATCACGTCAGGGAAGTATTGCAGCAAGTACCAGACTTGGTGGCATGGTGGTAAGAACAGCTGAAAACTCACAATTTGAATCACAAACCAGAAGCAGAGAGAGCACACTGATAGTTCCAGAGGGCTTTGGAACCCTCAAAGCCTATCCACAGTGATACACTTCCTCCAGCAAGGCCATACCCCCCAACTCTCCCCCAAACAGGGCTACCAGCTCAGGACCAAGTTTTTGAATGCCTGAGACCAGTGGGGGCATCTCATTCAAACCACCACCTGCCCCTGAAAAGCAGGAAAAGAGCTGTATGGGTATATCCTCCTGAGTGGGGGAATTTAAGTTTCATAAATCGGAGTATATTAGCCATAACTGCAAATGTATTCCCAGCTTTTAATATAGGAACTTGATGTTACACCAGCAAAAACATCCGTTCATGAATGAAAGGAAATAACAACGTCAATGTTCAAGATTTTGGTCTTTTGCATGCATATCTTCCTCGGCATCCTTCCCTATCCATTGGAGCTAAACCACCTACTCTGAATGCCAAGGGGAATTAAAAGAGTTATGATTTGGTTTCTCCTAATGTGCACTTGGAAATAAGGCTCTCATTTTCTTTTAGAAAAGAACATATTTAAGAAATAAAAGCATTTTTTTTTTGGCTGTATTCCGATGAACTGAGTCAAGTTATCTGATTCAGGAAAAAAAAAACTTTACTATTTGAATGCTGACTCGTCAATATTGCTATTTCTGTCTCATTTCTGAAGAAGGAGAAATATCCACAGGGAACAAACAAGCACCACCTGTAAATTGACACCTGCTTTATCTCTACCCTAGTGCCTGAGTTTTAATCACCACAAAACAAACATTTAGGCATTGTCGTGTAGAATAAGTACCAGTGACTTCAGAAGCTCACAGAACACTGAGCTTAAAAAGCTAACTCCTTTTGTTTGCAATTGAAAATAAAGAGGCATTAAAAAAAAAGCTATCTACAGGGAGAAAACGGCCAAACTATCTACTTTCATTTGCTTTATAGACCCCAAACCAGACAAATTCATCACAGTGAGTCAGCCATTTGTTCCCAGGTCATAGCCTTCAGAGAAGATGATTAAACAGCTCGCAGAGGCTGAAGCTGCCACTCAGCATTTCAGCACCCCAGGAGGGGGTTAGAAAGGACCACCAATTCTGTCTAAACAGAGCAAGCAAGGAGTAATTTACTTAGCAAACTTCTCAAGCCTCCAAAACACAGACATAACAAGATCTTGGCAAGTTCTCAAGGCGAATTCTCAACCTGGCTGTAGGAAGAAGTATATTGGCAACATGTTCTCAAGTGCAGGAGACACACAGCAATGTGTGAGTTGTTCAAGGATTTGATTCTGAAAACTCTTAAATGTCTTTGAAAAACTTAAAGCAGATGGTGTAAAATGTCATAACTTCTTGTACTGGAGAAAATCAGTGACAACTGGTTCTAGTCTGGTTCAGTCCTGTCACTGGTCATCACTGTTGGCGTCAAAAGCCACATGGGCAGTAGTCTCTGCCACTTAACTTTGTTGGATTTCGGGTTCTTTACAGGAAGGAGACCACCATGTAGGAGCTGGTGCCAGTCTATGAAACACATGTACAAAGCCTACTGTGGCCAACACAACCTAGGCTAAGTCCCACGTGGAGGTGAAAACTCACAGGCAAATAATATTTTAACAAGGATATTCAGGAAGGGAATTTTCCAGTAGGTCAAGCTGAATCTTAGCCAACAGATGTATGGCTTTGATGTGGTTATGGGTGGAGCAATGTTCCAGGCAGAGGGAACAATGAGTGAGACAGCTCAGCAGATGGTCATTTGCTTGGGTGCAGAGATGGTTCAAAAACAGACCAAAAAGTTACCCCATCAATTGCTGATGCCAAGCAAAAAAGATGCTAGAGTTTATCTGTTCATTACTGAGCTTAGGATTTGGAATAGCAAAATAATGAACCCCTAAATGTCTTTGTCTCAGTTTCTAAACTAGTGATGGAAGAAAAGAAACCTTGCAGGAACGATCAAGAGTGGAGTCTGTGATATGTGGAGAAAACATCGGAGCACTCAGGCTCAATGTGGGAGAACAAGAAGTGGGTCAGGGGTGCAGTGACACAAGATGAGGCACAGAGATCTTGCATGTGGAGGGCATGGCTCCCTGTGCTGCTTCTGAGGGCCAAGGAGGCCTGATGCAAGAGCCAGAATGCGGCACATTATGGTGATGCCAGATGAAGACGTGGAAACTCAGACCTCAGTACCACAAGTACAGGGAACCAAACATTACCACGGCATGAAGGAAGGACGAGATGGATCTGCCTCCCCATTAACTCTCTTGAGAAAAAGCACAGCCCTTCAATATTTGGGGGTCTGCCTCCTGAGAGGCACTCTTGACTCTGACCTGAAGGGCTGTAATTAAAGACTTTTGCATTGTTATCAAGTTAACAAAATTTGTAGAGCCCCATTACCATAGCACCATAAAAGTGATGGGGATTTGCCTGCAATTTTGCTTGCTAAATAAATAGTCCTGGATCTCAACTACAGGAACTGAGTAGTCACAGAATTAATTCTGTATGACAGGTTTTTTTCAGTTGTTCAGTAGTTTTGTACATTTATATAATAAATCTTATCATTTCATCCCCAATCCTCCTCTCTTGTCTCCCTCCCCCTGAGGATGCTTCTCAATAACTTCCTTCTGTTTCCTTTTCTT
>JAQHUG010000381.1:671340-688676 GCA_028555095.1 Dicrostonyx torquatus | reverse complement strand
GAAGTGTGATACCCCAATTAAATGTTTCCTTTGTAAGAGTTGTTGTGATCATGGTGTCTTTTCACAGCAAAAGAAACCCCAACTAAGATAGAAGTTGGTACCAGGAACTGGTTTGTTGCTGTGATAGGCTGGACCACGTTTTGGTTTGGAAGAATTCAGATTTTGACACTTTGGATTATGATATTTTGGTAAAGAAAGTGGCTGCCTTTTGCCTTTGTCTGAAGAGTTCTGCCTGAGGCTAAAGTGAAGAGTTTTAGATTAATTCCAATGAATTAATGAAGAAATATCCAAACAGCATAGTATAGACTCTGTTGTGTGGTAATTAGTGGTAACTCTAATGGTAAATTATAATGAAAAGGCACAAGCTGGGCATGGCAAATTGCAAAAATGCAAATTTTGAGAAGAAAAGGAGTACCAGGAAGTGGAATGGAGCTAAACCCAGTGTTTAAAGGGAAAAATGGACTCAGAAATTGAGTAAAGGGTATGGTTAACCTGCTGTATAAAAAGTTCTTATAGGCTATAAATATGTATTATTCTCATGTGATCTGTTTTTTGTTTTTTTAATATATTTATTTTATAGGGGATTATAGTTAAGAGATTTTATAAATCTCAGAAGAGACTTTGGACTTTTAAATTTTTTGAGATTGTTGTAGACTATGGCGACTTTTGAAGTTGGACTAAGTGCATTTTGCATTATTATATTGCTACAAACTTATCTGAGCCAGGGAGAAGATAGATGTGGTAGTTTGAATGCAATTGGCCTCCATAATCTCATAGGAAGTAGTAATTAGGAGATGTGGTTTTGTTGGAGTAGGTATGACCTTGTTGGAGAAAGTGTGTCACTGTGGGGGTGGACTTTGAGGTTTCCTATGCTCAAGATAACACCCACCATCTCAGTTGACTTCCTGTGGCCTGCATATCAAAACATAGCCAGCACCACATCTGCTGGCATGCTGTCATTCTCTCCATCATGACGGCAATAGACTGAGACTCTGAAACTGTAAGTAAGATACCCCAATTAAGTGTTTCCTTTGTAAGAGTTGCCATAGTCATGGTGTCTTTTCACAACAATAGAAACCCTAACACAGTATATTTGATAAATTAGATTTATTAATTCCTAAGGTCTACTCAGATTAACATTAATATTTATCTACCATCTTTGTCTTTGCCCCTTTGGTTAAGCTTTAGCTATTTGGATAAACCAAGTCAAAAAACTGGAATATTCTATAATGATGCATTATGAAAGTATCAGAAAAGTTCCCAGTCTCTCTATGGATTGTATTTATTATTTAAAGTTTACTATACATATGGTTTAATGTTTCATTTTGATGCTAAAGGATCTTCAATTAAATCCTCAACTCAAATTTTAAAGCTCAAACTTAACAGGGATAAGGTTGTAAAATCTTATAAAAGCTACTACAACTTGTACATCGTTATGAAATTCATTTAGTGACAAGCTTAAGGCCCCTGTAACAGGTTTCAAGATTAAGTCTAAAATAAGGTATATTTGGTAGGCAGACGATCCCAAATCCTTCAGAGATCTTCTGACTATGGCATTTAAAATGTTTGATGAAAAAGTTTTCCATAATAGACATGCCACTTCCTTGTAGGAACACTATTACCTCCAAAGAAGATCGATGGGGCACAATGACTTCACCTAAATTATGGTAACACTAACCATTTAGCAAAAAACTGCCCCATTCCTTGCCTGCTGCCAGGGCACTACCTAAGCTATAGACACTTTTGGGTTGATTGCTCTGCCTGATCAAAGTAAGGCAAACCCCCAAGTTTCTTCTCCACAGGAAAATCTCTCAGAGCTGGGTCTGGCAGCCAAAGGCCAGTGCTGCTCTATGTGGCAGCTAAAGGTTAAATGTTGTCCTGTAAGACACCCAAAGACCTGTAATCACTGCCCCAATGAAGTCATTGAGACTACAGGTGCCTAGGGTAACTGTCTAGGTGGTGACTAAGTCTCTCATCTTGATTGATACATATGCCATTTGAACGCTACCTTTTCCTATAATTCATCCTTCTCAGATCTCTGATGCTATTGACTGACTACAACTTCCTCAGTTTATCATCAGACACATCAGCTCTTCCCCCAAGGACACAGCTGCCTTCTCAGCTCTCTTCATATATAAAAATCAGGCCTCAGGTTTCATTTCCCGCTGCTAGGCCTCGTGCTGAGGAAGAAAAGCAATTTTTGTTGCTACCAGACTCTGAAAGAGGCAAACTCACAGATACCTTTAACCCAAAATTATTTTTGGGTTCCCAAGTTTGATTTGCTATGACTCAAAGGCATGAATATAGTACTTTTCTACAATGTGAATTTCAAATGGTACTAATGCTAACATATCTAAAACCTTTATCTCTTTTTATATGCTTTTAAATGATTTATGTAAGCTTTAGGGAATTGAATTGAATCCATCCACCTCTTACAGGTAAAACAAACTCCAGGTAAGTACTCTTAAGTTTCCCTGAGGGTGGGATCTCTCTGTCTTCCCTGGTCTTGGGACTCTACTCCCTCAACTTCTAAGATAACCATTTTCTTTCAAACTTCTTTGTTTGGTTGGAAGTGTCATCCCAGCCCTCTGGCACCCCTCTATCCAAAGGGTCTGGAATGTTTGGGTCCAGGCGTCACCCCAGCCTCCCGGCATCCATATATCCAAGGTGTCTGGAATGTTTGGGTGGAAAGTTCCATTTCAAGGCCTCCCCCCTCCCCGGGAGTTGCCGCCGTCCAGACTCCACCTCTGAAAAAGCCTGTCATATGGTGACCCCTCCCCAGAGAGGGTCAAGACCACTCCCACTGGCTATTTAAACTGCCCCCCAGCGAATGAACACTTGGTCTTTAAGGTTTTCTTTTTCTCTCTCCATGTTTTTCCAGAGGACCACTCAGGAGCACTGGCATTAAACATTTGGTTTGACTTGTTCTGATTTGGGTTATTGCATCGGTGGAGAGGCTTAAAAACTTTACATCTGGAGGTCCCACTGAGGAGGCTATTTTTTCCTACTGGCCCAGGGCTACATGTTGGAAAATGCCCTTCTTGCCCGTGCTTTCTGCCAGGTTAAGATCGGCTTCATCTGGGTGAGTCCCCGTTCTTGAGCCCTGCTATTAGGGCCCAGGGCCTATATGTTTGTTGGACAGTCTGTTGAAGTTGCAGGCCTTTGCTAGGCACCAGACCCCACTGAAAGGGGCAAGGCAGTCCTATGCCCACAGGAAGTAGCCAGACTTGAGCTGACACTCCTATATCCAAGGAGTCTGGGATGTTTGAGTCCAGGTGTCACCCCAGTCCCCTGGCATCCATATATACAAGGAGTCTGGAATGTTTGGTGGAAAATTTCATTCCAAGGTCCCTCCCCTGGGAGTTGCTACAGTCTAGACTCCCCCTCTGAAAAATCTTGCCAAACGGTGACCCCTCCCTAGAGAGGGTCAAGACCATTCCCATGGTTTGATTTAGTCTGAGTTGGATTATTACATTGGTGGAGAGTCTTATAAGGCCGAAAAAACCTTACATTCTTAACTTTACCTTTTGCCCCTAATAAATTGGATATATATAGCCAATTAACTAAAGACAATAAAGTACTCCAAACTCATCATCCCTAAGTGCTTCTGACAAAATTTCTAACCAGCCTGAGCCTCTGCATCCTAGATGACTCCACACTAGCTAGCCCCAAGTGGTCCAGTCTCACAGACTACTCTAAAGCAGCCTGCACTTCCCTCCCCAAGATGGTCTTGCAAAAGCTTGGACAGCAAGTGAAACATCCTGTTCTTCATAGCCTTGGCCAGCTTTATAGCTTTCTTAGTCCCCCCAAATGATACCATTGTCAACAGGAAGTAGCCAGAAAAGTACATTGTTCCTTATAATTTAAAAAGGTGGAGGTGTTAGGTCTCAAAGACAGGACAAATAGCTAACCAAGATGCTCATTAACATATAAAACTGGATCTGTCCTCCAGGTTCTTTCAGCATCCCTCAGTCTCTACCTGTTAAGGGGTCCTCCTGGTTGACATAGCCCATCCCCCTGCCCTGATATTCGGCTGGGCTTTCCTCCCCACAACTTCCATGTAACTCTGACTTAGTAATTTTGACTATTCCTGTCTCTCAGGCATTCTCTGAGCCCAGGCTGCCCCTCTTGGTCATCAGTAGCTTCTCTCCTCTCCCTCCTATTCTCCAGCTGCTCTCCTCATATGACCCAGCTCAGGGTCATGTTCATTCTGGACTACTCCAGATGTCCCTGACGATGGTCTTTTTTTTATATACAATAAACCTTCTCCCCTGCCATACCCAGGAACTCATGTCCTTCCTCTTTTAATTCTCTTTTTTCATCAACTTTTGTCCTTTCATTTGTTTCTGTTATATGCTTGGTTACAGCCGTGATGAAGACTCCTTCCAAAGAGAGCATTCTCTGCAGAGGGAAATGATTTCTTCTTCAGATCCATGGGGTTTCATGAGGATAACAGGATCTAGAGGCAGAGTGGGGCACGGACTCATTCCATGATCTTCTCTGACTAGAGAACAGAATTGTGGGGCAAGCTTTGAGCAAGTGGACTATGAGTGTGGACAATGAGTGTGGACAAGCTTGAGCAAGTGGACTATGAGTGTGGACATAGCAGGTGCTCCAGGAGCCTGCAGAAAGGAGGATTCAGCAACTATGACACACAGAACAATTTCTGGAACATAGTTCAGGCTCAGTGACGTGAAGGGTTTCCTGATGAAGTGGGGTTGGAGGAGGAAGCAGAGGCTTGGATGGGTTTTGGGGATGCAGGAATAAGTGAAAAGGATAGTAACAATCCAGACTTTGATGTGGGGGGGGTGGGAGAGGGGGTAAATGCTACTATGTGAGTGTCTAGGGAAATCAATCCCTGGTCAGTCCAACAAGCCATAGGGAGGCCTGATCTTTCTAAAAAAAAAAAAAAAAAGCACCAGGCAGCAGGCAGTTAATAGAGAGTGATGTTTAGTAAGGGATTGGTGTGATTTGGGGGTACAAGGTGATCTAAGAAAGAAAGCTGAAGTTCTTTCTAGTAGGTTTTTTGTCTCCTGTTAATGGGATTCTCTGCTGACTCAGTAAACCAGATCAAGCCAAAATGAAAAAGTATAAGAACAGGTTTATTTGAGCAAAGCAATTCCTAGGCAAGTTCTCCAGTGCCAGAGATCTGCTTGCCTCTATGGAACGGGGAGGAGTAGGCAGGGCTTGTCTCTTAAAGGGACAGGGTACACAGGCCAGCAGATCATGACACCAAGTACTACATACAAAGGCACAAAGTCTTCCTTCCTTCAGCATCATCCACAGTAGTTATAATCCCAGCATACTTCCTTCCAGGTGCTTCAATCCTGACCCAGGTGCTAATGAACCTGGGATTTAAGTTCTTAAAACAAGAAATATCTCCCATGTAACTTGCACTTTGCTTAAGGTTTTCATGTCTCCCTTTAAATTCCCCCTGTTCCTGACTTTGAAATTGAGCTGCTCCTGACTCTAGTGGAACTCAGATAAAGGGGCTGTTTATCAGCAGATGGAAGGGAAGGCCCATCCTATTTATTTGTTTCCTTTGTCATGGGAGGTGCAGGCTTGCTTTGTTTGGTTGTGGAAGTCAATGAGGACTTGCAGCCAGTCTAAGCCTCCTGGATGGGAGTAGTCTCCTAAGTGCCAGTGATAAGCTTTTGTATTTTGCTTAAAGGGGACCTGTAAATTATCTGGGCAAGGTTGAGCCGGTGATTATAAAGAAAGGATGCTAATGTCCCTAGGTCCCTGCAGAAGAGTGAGAGGTTGCACCTCAGTAGGGACCCAAGCAGGAGAGGGACTGACACTGGGCACTAAACAGCCTATGTGTGAAACTACCCTTATTTCCTCTTCTGCTCCCTGGTTCTCTAGTACCAAACTTCTCCTGACCACCAGGGAATGGTCCTGCTATGTATTTTGCTAATGGAAACAGCAGCTGATAATACCTAGGGCTCTGGAAAGTCCAGGTGCCAAGCAGGAGGGCAGGGTATGCATATTTGATGTGCTCATTAATGACAGCATTCTTCCCACCCCATCCCTTCCACCACACCTTTCCATTTCTTCTTCATCTCTAAGCATCTCAACCCCTCCTTCTTCTCCTTACCTTCTATTTAAAACCACTTTCAGCAGGATATTATAGAAAAGGAAGACACTTGCATGCTTTTTTGACAATTGAAACATTTATTCTTTTTTTCTATTGATATTTTTTTATCTTCATAGAAAAAAATTCTCACTCTGAAATTCATGGCTTGAGAATACTAAGGACTATGCTGGGGTCCTAGCGATCTAATTCCAAAATCTCAGTGTTCATTTTCTGTTGATAGAGGTTTCTGTCCCGCCTGGTCCTGCAGCCATTCAGTCCCAAACAAATGCACCGAGGTCTAAATTAATTATAAACTGATTGGCCCAGTAGCTCAGGCTTCTTATTAATTAATTCTTATAACTTATATCAGCCCATAATTCTTATCTGTGTTAGCCACATGGCTTGGTACCCTTTTCAGCAAGGCAGTCACATCTTGCTTGCTCTGTGTCTGGCTTCCTTTGCATCTGGGTGATGACTGCTGATCGAAACTTTCCTCTACCCATAATTCTCGATGCCACACCTCTACTTCCTACCTGGCTACTGACCAATCAGCATTTTATTAAAAATAATACAAGTGATAGGATAAAAGACCATTGTCCCACAGCAATTTTCCAGAAAGGAGAGAGAGATGGAGGTGACCTCATAGCCTGGATGGTTGTGGGACTCTAGCCAGAGCCCAAAAGTGTTTCCAGCCTGGCTTCCTTCAGAAGGAGAAAGGAGAAGCAAAACTCATGGCTGCAGCCTGGGTGCTTCTGGCAAGGAAAGTTCAGCTGTCATGGGCGGTCAGAGTCACAGTGCTCATGGAGAAGCATCCTTGTGGAACACGGGTGTTCTGATTGCTCGTGCTGCACACTCACTTTCAGGTGAAGTCAGTACAATAAGAAAGAGCTGGAAACTTGCTCAACCTGTTGAATAATGGCAGACCAGGTGTTGGCTGTTCTTTGCATGCTTGCTCCTACTTGAGGTTCTTCAGTGAGACCACCTGCACATGGTGGTTGTAGTTGGGGGAACTACATAAAATGAGGTAACCTCTCCCCATAATCATGCAAGATGGCAGACGATGTCAGGTAAGAATCTGGACTGCAAACAGCTTCTGAGTTTGGTCAGCCACTACTTGTCTCTTTCTTCTGGCATCTAGGATGTTGGGCTAAGGCTTTCCCTAAAGGCAGGTCTGAGAGCCTCTTCTATAGAGCCTCCTCGGCTGTATGTTCTTTAAAAACCAAGGTTTCTAGGCTATTTGTTAGGCCTCCTGAATTGGACTTCCTGTGGAATAGAACGGAGGGAGCCTGAGAGTGATTTGTGTGGCTGCTCAAGTTTAGACAACATTGCCCCAGATTGAAATTCTAACAAAGAAACCACAGCTCTGCATTGTCTGATATTGTTTTCAAGTACTTGGCACAGAGCCTGGTACAAACAAGGTAGCTCATAAATGTTTGAGCAGTGACAAATGTGTGGCTGCAGATTCCCCAAGATGCACTGATGTAAGCTTTTCTCTCTGCTATTTCTCACTTGCCTCTCCACATGTACAGGCACAGCAGGCTCTTCCTTTGTTGTCTTGAAGAAGAATGGAAGATCTATTACAGCCTAGTTGGCAAGGTCTCACCATCCCTTTTATTTTTTAAGTCCTTAGGAGATGAGTGTGATATCAGTAGAAACGTTGAAGAGGGGATGCCAGCGAGGAAAGCAGAGATGCGGAAGGATTTTTCCAAGATGAGAATGAGGCTTTTGATATATAGAAGTGGGGAGAAATTTGTGGCTTTCAGTATCTTTAAGGGTTTTGTGGCTGCTAAAGGGCCAGTCTTAAATAGTTGTGTACCTGGAATACCCATTCACTAGGGTTAGTTATTTTTGCATTATTGTGATTAATAATTAAAAGGAACAACTCAAAGGATGATGGATTTATTCTGGCTTACCCAGCGATTCAGAGAAATTTTAGTTGTGGCAGGGAAGGTGTACCAACTACTTTTTTTTTTCTCTAGTTTTTTTCAAGGCAGGGTTTCGTGTGTAGCTTTGGAGCCTGTCCAGGAACTAGCTCTTGTAGACCAGGCTGGCCTCGAACTCACAGAGATCCTCCTGGCTCTGACTCCTAAGTGCTGGGATTAAAGGTATGTGCCACACCACCGGGCCAAGTTACTTTTCTATGGCTGTGATAAAGCACCATGACCAAGGCAACTTATAAAAGAAAGGATTTATTTGGGCTCATGATCCCTAAGAGTCCGTCATCATCATCATCATCATCATTATCATCATCATCATCATCATCATCATCATGGTAGAGAGCATGGCAGCAGGCAGGCAGGCATGATGATTGAGCAACTGTTGAGAGCTTACATCTTGATCCACAAACAGGGCATCAGAGAGAGCAACTCTAGATAATGAGAGTCTCCTGAAACCTCAGAGTCTGCCCCCCATACCTCTTGATCCTCCACAAATAGCCATCAAGTATATACATTTTCTAGACTTATGGAGGAAATCTCATTCAAAGCACCACAGCAGTACTGGCAGAGATCATGACAGGGAGAAGGTGTATATGATCCCTGCCTGGTGGAGTTGCTGTGAAAATTAAATAGGACATGTAGAAAGCTCCTCACATGTTGGTGGACCAGGAAATAGTAACCACCTTTAAAAACTTGCTCCCAGTGAGCTACTTTCTCGAACCAAGACCCACCTCCTCAAGGCCCTGCACCCTTTAAAATGGAGTCACTAGTTGGGTACCAAGTGTTTAAAGTTCAAACAGGTGAGGGACATTTCAGACTCAAACCATAACCTCCAAACATTCTGTGCCATGTGGGTGGTGATGGGGCTACTTAAAGAAGATGGATAGTTCTTGGGAAATGATGACGTTAGAGGAACCTAGGATCAGAGTTAAAGTGATGGCAAAGGGAAATGTAACATTTTTGCATACCTGGACTTTTTAAAAATTAAATTTTCTGGGGCTGGAGAGATGACTCAGTGGTTAAGAGCACTGACTGCTCTTCCGGAGGACCCAGGTTCAATTCCCAGCACCCACATGACAGCTCACAACTGTCTGAAGATCCAGTTGCAGGGGATCTGACACCTTCACACCAAGGCACATAAAATAAAGTTAAATAAACGATAAAAAATATTTAAAAAGAACAGTTTAAAAAATTAAATTTGCTTTATTGTTTGCAAGCAAACTTCTAACATTAGGCAAACAACAAAAATCATTTCCATATGAGAATAGTTCTACAGGTTGGTATCTGCAAAAACCAAAACAAACTAAACTTATTCATAGAGGTGCAAGAAGAAAATGAATGTGGAGATTTAAGGATGAATATTTCTCTTCAACCTCAGTGTCAAAAGCATGGCTGACCCTCATTGTGTTCATGTTTCTCCACTGTCCTATGCAAAACACTGGGGGGCTGGCCCAGAGGAATGGTTCAACAAGAGTCTTCATGTTTCATCTTCTTAGCTCATTGGTTGTGGTATTCTTTGAACCTTGATGTTCAAGATAATGTTCTTCACTGAGTCTGTCCACAAGGCTGTTCAAAGATGGGGATTTCACCCAGCTTCTTAGAGTACATTGTGTCCACCCTCAGCAAGGCCTGGCTCAACCACTCTATTTATGGGTTCACGTTGGTCACAACTAGTAATTTGCAGTTAGTTAAATCTAACTAATTATTGGTCACTCAAACTCAAGCAGCAGGTTTTATCCTCTAATGCCAAGGCCTGAATTTATCCCAAAGAGGTCAGGAAGTACAAAGTATCTGGTCAAGTCAGCAACCTCTGCCCCTAATCTTGATTGAAGGTGATGTTGGAAATTACTGCAGTGACAGGGGCTTGAGTCCCTCAGCTCCAGGATATTTCCTGAGTGCCTTAGGTTGGGGTCCATAAAAGCAAGCCTTGAGATATGGTTGTGAGCCTCAGGGATTCTCTGGGCAACCTTACTTGCAGGGAGAAGGGTGAACCACCATCACAGGGTAGGTATATGAGCAGATTACTTATATCATGAACAATAGGGGTTCATCTGGTTCAGGATCTCTATGAGGTGATAAGCATTGCCCCCTAGAGTTCTCCTGGCTGAGGATCAAAAAGGCTGGGTGTGTGCTCTCAAGTTTCTACTTGGCCTTGTTTTTTCTTAAGGACTAATGGGCAGGGAGATGGCCTTAATGCCTTTGCACCCAGCCTGACCTTCATCTTGAGGCAAGCAGGCACAAGATACCTTCCTTAAGAACAACACATGCAGAGAGGCCATGCGGAGAACCTTCAGCTGCCTCACCAGGGTTTGGTCTTTAACAAGAGCCTCTAATGAGAGCTACCTTGTGGTTTTTCACCATCAGCCACAGTTGATTATTCCTTGTGACTGCTTGAGGAACTAGTCAGTTTTACAATTAGTACTCTGGTCCTGCCGGCTCGCAGACTGTCTGCTCTTTATTTTTATGGAGGCTTGTTAGAGGCCCTTACTGCATGTACTGCTTAGGGGAGTTCAACCTCCATTTCGCATTGAGAAGCCTCTGCAAGGCACTCTGTCTGAGGAATTAATTAACTTCCTGTAGGAGGAGACACAATTCCTGAAAGAAAATGGAGATAATTTCAAACTGTGTTATGAATAAATGAATAGTTTTACTTGGGACCCAGTACAATAAATGGTTTTCCAAAAACATAACGAGGCCTGGTGTGAGGACTCTGAGGGTTAGCAGGCTCACTGTTTGCGACCATCTTTGGGGACCCTTGACGTGTCTGCTCCTCCTTAATTATCCTTTTGATGGTGTTGTGTCCACATTTATATAGATACATTCATATATTTTTTTGCCTGATATACATTTTTTTCAGTTAAGCTTATTTGTTTTTCTCTTATGTTTTCATCTTATAAGAAAATGATTCTTACTCTTGCTTACAAGTGGCCTTTGGACTCAGCACAGTTCACTTAAGCAAGAGAGGGAGACAGGGACAGAGAACAGAGAGACACACATACACGACAGAGACGAAAACAGAACACGAACCAAACCGTGTTTGAAGGCTGCATTTGCTCTGTAGACTTATTTCCCAGTTTTTAAACTTTCCTGTTCATTTGCCTACCACGTGATTTCTCACTACAAACGTTGCACACATGTGACAGACGGTATGTCCTAAACAGACTAAGAAGTGTTTGCTACCTGATTCTTTACCACGTTGCCTACCTAGCTTGTGTATTCATTATCTTTAAGAAATGGCTGGATGTGCACTGAGCTCCGTGTCCTGCTCTTTATCGTCACCACTCTGATTTAGACTTTGTATTAGTTACTTTTTCTGTTTCTATGATAAAGCATCGTGCCCAGCACAGTTTATTGAAGAACCAGATTTAGTTAGGGTGTATGGTTCTAGACAGATAAGAGCCCATCACCGTCACTGTGGGGAAATGTGGCAACAGGCTGACAGAGAGCTCACATCTCCATGCACAAACAGGAAGAGAGAGTGCAGCTGAAGGGATGTGAGTCTTTCAAAACCTTAAAGCCCATCACCAATGGCATAGCCACCACCGCCACTAGTCACTAACTGGGGACCACCACAGATAATCGACAGGAGGTCAGAAGTCACCAGGAAGAAGGAGTGGGTCCTCTCTTCAGAGTATTGGATTGGCTGCCTGCCTCTTTTGGCCAGTAGGCCATAGATCCTGTCAAAGCCCCCCTCCTCCCAACATTCTGCCCCTCCTCTTTCTCTGATGTATTACTAACCCTAAGATTCTATACTTCTCTTCATAGCTTTCCCATGTCCTGCCCACATCTTTACAAAGAATATCATGTGTGTTAATTATTTTGTACATGTATCATTATATATTGAGTATATTCCCCCTTATACCCTCCATTCTGCCTTTTCTCAGCCCACCACTTTCCATTAGTATCTGTTGGTCCCCTGGAATTACTTTTATTTTCATGTTATATGTATCTACATAAAATCCAGAAACCACAAATGAGAGAAAACATACAGTATTTGTCTTTCTGAGGTTGGTTTAATTCACTTTATGTAATTATTTCTGCTGCACCCATTTCCCCTGCAAACAATTTAGTGTTGTTCTTTGTCTATGGCTGAAAACATCCATTGTGTATATAAGCCATGTTTTCTTTAGCAATTCTCTTCTGCTAGACACTTAGGTTTATTTTGCAGTTTAACTAGTATGATGAGTAAGTATCTCTGAGACTTGAAGGCCTTTGGGTGAACACCTGGGAGTGGTATAGTTAGGTCATATAGAAGATCTGTGATTGTCTTTGAGAAACCTCCATACTAACTTCAGTATTGGCTGGAATATGTTACATCCATACCTACTGTGTGTGTGTATGCATGTGCATGTGTGTATGCGTGGGGGGGCGTGTGTGTGTACATATGTGTCCATGCTTGTGAGAACTTTTTGTCCACATCCTCATTTTAATACACACACACACACACACACACACACACACACACACACAGAATTTATTAGTGTGAATTGCAGGCTGTGGCCTGGTTGGTGCGACAATGAAAGGCCAACAATCCAGGGGTTATTTAGGCTACAATGCTGGATGTCTTAGCAGTCCAAGTCTGGTACTGGAGTCCTGGGGAATTCCTAGGGAAGTGCTGGTTTTCCATCTGTGTTGGACCCAGAAGAAGCAGGTTCTAATTTCAGTGGGGGAGTGCTTCCATAACAGACAGATGACAGCACCAGTAAGAGCAAGGGCAAGAAGGGGAAAAGGAAAGCGTCCATAGTCCATGATCTTTTATGGAGGCTGCCACAAAAAGCTGTGACCCTGACCCAGGGTGGTATTTCCACCTCGAATAATTCAATCAAGAAAATCGACCGCTTGAGTTTTAGATGATTCCAGATGTAGTCGAATTGACAACCAAGATTAGCCATCACAGATGGGACCTCCATGTAGTTTTGTTGTCTGATGGCTAGTGAAATTGAATATGTTTTATATTAGAACTGCCAGTTCATTTCATTAACACCTTACTGATTGGGTTTCTTGGTCTTTTGAGTTTGTTGTTTTTGTTATTTGTTGGTTTGTTTGTTTTTGTCATTGTTAGTTGGGCTTTAAAATGTTTTTGTTTGTTGTTTTGTTTTGAGGTAGTGGCTTTCTGTGTCCTCTTTCAAACTTGACAGTCCTCTTTCAGAGGTTAGGAAGACAGAGGCAGGAGGCACAGCTCCATTCTCTCCTCTGCAGCAGCCTTAGGAATTGCTTTATCTTTTTAGAGACCTCAACTCAGCCCAAACAGGACTCATGACTTTCACACAGAAAGAATTTCAGAACTAGCCATTATGGAGCAGAGGTTGGATATAATAAAGCTCTTTTAATACAGACTTATTGCAAGGGTTAAGAGAAAGACAGCTGCCCAGAAAAAATGACACACCCCTTGGCTATCATTTGCAACTTCACACCCCTACAGCTTCACACCCCACCCTAAGCAAGATTTTGTTGTTGTTGTTTTCTGTGTTTTTTGTTGTTTTTGAAACAGAGTCTCATTATGTAGGTCCAGCTCTCCTGGAACTGACTATGTAGATCAGGCCAGCCTTGAACATACAGAAACCCATCTTCTGCCTCTGCCTCTGCCTCTGCCTCTGTCTCTCCCTGAGTGCTAAGATTAAAGTCATGAGTCACCATGGATGGTTCTGGAATCTGCATTTTAACTAGAGCTTCAGGTGAATACTCAGCAGTCAGTGCATCCATCCTTCTTGTTCTCAGCTAAGTATGCAATTTCTCCCCTACTTTTGAGTTGATCAAATAATCCTGTAATTCCTTGATGGTGACACTATGCCCTCTAATAAGTCTTGGTGGTGGTGGGGACATGAAGTCGTCACTTGTGATGAGGAACATGATGTTCTTGAAGAAAGGTCTGTGTCTGAAGGGCTTGTTCAGACTGTGTGTTTCCTCCCCAGACAGCCCCATTTTCTTTGCTCAGACTCCACTGCTTTCTGCTCTTGAAAGATGAAGGGCAATTTCCCCACATCTGCAGAGTCTCTGTCTGGAGAGCTACCTTCAAATGCTGGGTAGTAAGCAAGGGATGGTAGCAAAAAAACCAAAGATGGCCTCATACATTGATTTCCCCACAAGAGCTATAAAGATTGCACCTCCTGCCCTGAAGATCCCTCTCTAATCTTAATGTCCCTGCTTGGATCTCCAAAGGGAATCTTTTCTGTTTTCTGTGGGTCAAGTATTACCTCATAGTAGGTTAATGTGATGATTCTGTGGTAAACAAGCATGTCACCAAGCTTGTTGTCCTGAGTTTGATTCCTAGTATACAGTGGAAGGAGAGAACAGTCTCACAAGTTGCTCTCGTGAGTTGAAATCCATACAAGTGCACACATGAAAAAAATAAGAGTAAAAAAACTCAAAGCAAGTTCCCTTATGCTACGGATTCTGTTTCTTTTAAAAACATTTTGTAGGGCATAGTCTGTGAACCAGATATTCTGAAGAGGCAGTTCCTGACCCCAAAAGTTTGGGGGAGAGAATGAGAAGAGCAGACCTGGTATATCTGAAACTGGGCAGTTCAGAGGACACACACCTCTGGCCTATGACCCGCCCATATCAGCCGGATGTGTTTTGTTCTCACATGGACCTGGTAACTCCCTATGAAAATACAAAACTCTCCGAAGTCTGGAGACTCTCTTTTATGCCACATGCAGGGCAAACTGAGGGACATAGAGAGTGCTAGAACATTGTCACTCCAGATAGCATACTCAGTAGTGAATAGTGTTGGTACAGAAATAATTACATTCACTCAGGTGGAATAGTTCCAAGCCTTGGCTCCATCACCTCTAAAGCTTGCTGGGTTCTGCCATAGTTGTCTGTAGCAGTTCCTGCTCAAGGCTGAACAGTGGTAGAACCTCCTGTCAAGTTTCCCATTCATTTGTAATTGCTTCCTGGGAGCCTTTCTGAAATACACCTTGGCACTCAAGTCCCTGTTTCAGGGTTCGTTTGCAGGAAATTTAGTTATCTTATCAGGGGCACAGCGTAGCTTGGAGTATAGAAGGCAGAGAGAGGCAGCAAGAACTTCCTCAAATCAGTCCCTGCAGTCATCAGCCAAACTGTGACTGAGAAGGTATTTGAAGAATGGATAGTGGGGTTCTTTGCAGGAGAAATGAATGTTCCCCCGCCAGGCTCAGGTGTTTGAGCACTTGGTCCCTAACTGGCAGCACTGTTTGGGGGAGGAGGTACAGTTATGCTGGAGGAAGTATGTCACTTGTGAGAATTTATAGCCTTCCCTTATGTCTAGTTTGCTTTCTCTGTTTTGTGTTTGTGGTAGAAGATGTGATCTCTCAGCTGCCTGCTTCAGCTGTCTGCCACCATGCCCACCATTATGGACTGTCCCCTGGCACTCTAAACTGAAACCAACTCTTCTATAATGTTATTTTTATCCCCACAATAGAAAGGTAATAATAGGTATATACTACAGATATGAAAATAAAACACCGAGTTTTAGAGACAGAACAGATGCCATTAATATGAGTTCGAACCCTGGTACTGATCTGCCTTTCCCCTTTGCTCCACAGACTGCCTACTCCCAGCCAACTATATTTCTAGCAAGAGCCTGTTCCAGTCATGTGGTAGATGTACAAAGTCAGCTCGGGGTAGGGTCCCTGACTGAAGAACAACCATGGAAAGAATTAAATTTTATTGTATGACTTGGTGTGGTGTCAGATGGAGTTAGGAAGAAAAGTTAGCCTTAGCACTCTGAGCAGACTAAAGAATCTTAGAGCAAAGACACATGGCTCATCTCATTTGTGACATTGGCCCTGAGGATTATTTGCTAGACCTGAGCTGACATGCAGTTGCTGACCATTGATAGATGTTGGAAGATTTTCTGCTTGATATTTTATGAGCTCAATCAAAAGCCTTCCTGAATTCATTCAGAGGGCATCATCTGTGTAGGAAGCCCATGTTCTCTCTGGCCATCTTATGGATCTGGGAGCTCTGGGCTGGGAGCTCTGGGGAGGGTGGCCCTGATTGGTTCAAATCATCTCTCATTAACCATAGCTGTCAGTTCCTGGGAAGAAGGCTGATGGAACGCCATGGGAGGGACCTAAAGGGGCTGGAGTGACTGATTGGTAACAACTGAAACCCAGGTTTGTCACAGCTGTTGTCATCTGAGGAGAGAACCTTATGGTTTTAGTTGGAGGAAATGTATTTTCCAGTTTGATTGATCTCAGTTTTCTAGGATTGTAGCCACTAGCTTGGTTTCAATGTGGTATGTTATTGCCTTTCACCCAGAGATGAGTGGACAAACCCACAGAAAATCATTTTTTAGTTTTTTACTGGTCATATAGCTTCAGTAGAAAGTAGCATGCCATGGTCACCCAGGGAATGACACTGTGATTGACTCCTTCCCATGGACAGCCTGTGCCTACTCCATTCTTAAAGTCTATGGGTAGGTTCAAGGATAAAAAAGCTATAAGTTCCCTCAAATGTCTGAGAAGTATTTTTTTTTATTTTATTTGGGGGGTAAGAGCCTTGTCAAGAGCAGAAACATGGTTTTTTTTGTTTTTTTTTTTTAAGGTAACTAATTAATTTCACTAAGAATGGAAGCATGACCCAGCTTCTTTTGTTTCTTAGTAAGGGCTTGGGAAAGAGCTGCAAAACTCTCAATGGTGCCTTTTGTAAGAGGTATCTTATATCCATGCTTACATCTTGTTCACTTCCAATTAGAGCCAGGATTGTGGGCGGCCATGCACAAGCTCAGACTCCTTTAGACAGCTTCTGCTGCTCATGCCTGTGTGTTAGGCTCCTCCGCTTCCCACTTTGCCTTCCCAGAAATCAGGGTGGGATTGAGAAAATTAGAGCTCCTTGAGTTGATAATTTTAGGGCACATTCTGTCTTTCTCAGGGAGTCCCAGCAGGACAGAGCCCATTTGCTAGCAGGGGCCCTCTTGTGTGAGCCTCTTTATATCCCTGTTTCCTCTCTGTTTCCCACACCTTCACTTCCTAAGCTCACTTCCTAAGTGAACAGACTGCTTCCAAGTGTTCTTCACAGCTCTGAATTTGATAAAAATTCATGTTGGCCTAACACTTAACACCTCTCAGCATCTCATTTCCTTGAGATTTGGGCCTGGATTCAGGTCTATCTCCACATACTTTTTGTAATTCCAAAAAAAGTTTGATTTCTTACTTGACATGGTTCCCAAAAGGCTCTGATTACACGGCTCCTGGTATTCTTTACTTTCTACTGGGTTTGTGTAAAGAAAGTACTTTGGTGTAACAAAAGGAGCTTACCGTTTGGCCTGCTCTTTTGATGGCGGCTGGTCTTTGGCGAATCCCCTGTTTCAGATCCTTCCAACCAGAGCGGTAAGTGCT
>JAQHUG010000381.1:650162-661562 GCA_028555095.1 Dicrostonyx torquatus | reverse complement strand
AAATGACTGCTAAACTTTCCAAAAGATAGGCTTGGTCCTTCAGGGTTCCTGGTTTACAGAAGAAAGTTCTGCAGCACACAGAAGAAAGCAACTGTTGCTTCAAATTTCCTGTTTCATGGAAAAGCCTGCTGGATACTATGGACCTGTAGGCTAAAGATGAATGCCTAACATTACAGAAAAATTTTGGGTATTCTCCAGGCAATGAGATGCCTCTGTCAATTCTAGAGTTTTGGAAGTTGCTTACAATACATTTCTTGTTTATTTAAGTAATATAGCCTTCTGGGGTCTTTGATGAAATTGAAGACAAATAATTATAGTTTTCCTTAGTTACTCATAAAGAAATATTGTAACTGTAATTCTTGCTTAATACTTCTTTTATTATATGTAATTTTACTATGTTAAAGTTAAAACCTTCATTTTTAATTAAATAGAAAAGGAGAGATGATATGGGATGTCTTTCTGTAGATGTGTTGCTTTTATTGGTTATAAATAAAGCTGTTTTGGCCAATGACTTAGCAGAGTAGAGCCAGGCAGGAAGTCCAAACAGAGATATATAGAGAGAGTAGGTGGAGTCAGGGAAATGCCATGTAAGTGCTGAAGGAAAACAATGCCAGAGGCTTACTGGTAAGCAACAGCCTCATGATGATACAAAGATTAATAGAAATGGATTAATTTAAGATGTAAGAGCTAACTAGAAATATGCCTGAGGCATTGGCCAAACAGTGTTGTAATTAATATAGCTTCTGTGTGATTATTCAAGGCTGAGTGGCCAGGAAATGAATATGCAATCTCCATTTATGCTTTTCTTAAAACAGATGCTGGAAAAAAAAATCTTGCCAGGCACTGGTGGCTCATGCCTTTAATTCCAGTATTTGGGAGGCAGAGACAGGTGAATCCCTGTGAGTTCAAGGCCAGCCTGACCTACAAAGAGAGTTCCAGGATAGGCTCCAAAGTTACACAGAGAAAATCTGTCTTGAAAACCAAAAAACAAACAAACAAAAAATTCTCAATTCTGGTTCCTGAGTTTGTAGTAAAATTAAACTGGTGCTAATAGTGATGGCCCTCTTCCCCCTTGCCAGAAGTTTCCTTGGTTGACCTTCATGCTTGAAGAGTGTGAGGTTGAGAAGAAAGATTACTCAGAGGTGAACAGAATAGAAGAAAACAGAAAACAGCTACCTGGCAACAGTAACTAAGCTGTTAAGACTGAGAATAGCTATGGGAATGTTTTGGAGTATTCTTTCAGTAAAATTCTCAAGAGGTAGGGTACTTTCAGCCAAACTATTTCTACCCATAAACATGGAGTTCAGGTGCCTCTGAGACCAAACAAATAAGTCAAAGTTTTACAATACCCTAGATAAATCATAGTAATTATAGCCACTGCCATCTTACACTAAAACCGTATCAAAGACAAAAGAAGTTTTCCTGTCTTGGAGTTTACATTATTCAGGGGAGATGGGCAATAGATCCACAGTAATAAGTTATGGTAGTCAAAGAAGAATAAATGCACCAGGGATAGAGAGTTATGGGCACTATTCAGAAGAGTCTAATGGGAAGGCCTCTCACTTTGAGTGGAAGTTAATCAGACTCCTGACTGGTGCTGAGAATGAGCTATGGTACTATTCAGCAGAGAAGAACTGTAACCTGAGGGGGCAGCAGATGTAAAGCCCTACCTCAAGGGCACACCTCAAACTTAAGGTGCAGAAACAGGGAGCTTAGAAGGACTCTTGTCTTAGTTAGGGGTTCTATTGCTGTGAAGAGACACCATGAGCAGAACAACTCCTATAAAGGAAAACATTGAATTGTGGTGGTGGTGGTGACTCACTTACAGTCCAGAGGTTTAGTTCATTATCATCATGGTGGGACATAGCAGCATGCAGGCAGATATGGTGCTGGAATTGAGAGCCCTACATCTTGATATGTAGGCAACAGGAAGTGTACTGAATCACTGGACATAGCTTGAGCATAAATGAGACCTCAAAGCTCGCCTCCACAATGACATACTTCCTCCAACAAGGCCATAATTACTCCAACAAAGCCACACCTCTTATTAGTGCCACACCCCATGGGCTTATGGAAGCCAATTATATTCAAACCACTATACCACTACAAATCAGACATGTTTTCATAATCGGCCCCTCCTCTCATACCATGTTTTCTTGTTTGAACCATGGAACTAATGACCTTAACTATAAAGTGATTAGAGAGTTTGGGGACCTTGGACCTACCTTCCAACTTTAAGTAAGAGCATTGGAAAGACATTTGAGCAAACTAGAAACAGTTTCTGTATTAGTTACTAATACAACATTTTCTTCTATTGGGACAAAGCAGTATGACTCAAGGAACTTATAATAGAAAGTGTTTATTTGAGCTTACGGTTCCAGAGGTATGAGTCCATCACCATCACAGCCAGGAAGCATGAAAACAAACAGACATAGCTGAGAAAGAATATCTCAAACAGCAAACAGGAAGCAGAGAGAGCAAGCCTCAAAAGGTATGAGTCTAAACTGTCAAAGTCCATATCCAGTGACATAGTTCTTCCAACAAGATCGCACCTCCTAAACTTTGCTCAAACAGTACAATCTACCGGGACCAAGTATTCAAATGTCCAAGACTATGGGGGGGACATAGCATTCAAACCACCACAGTTTCCGCTTTCCTTCACTCAGGCGACTCTGGTCCATTTTCTCTATCTCTTGCTTGAAAGGTATACAACTATCTGGTCAAGGAACATCTCGGTTATGTCAGGATGCCAGAAACAGCCTAAGAATGTTAGCCCCTGTAGTATACAGAATGACCTCATAGGTTCATATATTTCAATACACAGTCCCCCGTCAATGGGACTGGTTGAGAAGAATTGAAGTGTGGGCTTGTTGTAGGCAGTGTCTCACTAGGGATGGGCTTTGAGGTTTTAAAATGTCCATGCCATTTATGCTATTTAGCCTTTCTTTTCCTGACTCACAGTTGTCTCAGTATGAAAGCCCTCCGCTACTGCTCCAGCACCATGCCTGCCAACCTGCCTGCTGCCATGCTCCCTGCCGTGATGGTCATGGGCTCATCCTCTGAAACTATAAGCCCTCAAAAAACTTTCTTCTTTAAGTTGCCTTGGTCCTGATATCTTAGCACAACAATAGAAAAGTAACTAAGGCAGCCTTCCCTCTGGCTTCTGTTTTCCAAGGCCATTTATAGGTATATAGTTTTGACTTTATTACTCCTGGGCTACCCTCACAAGCCTGAATCCTTAGTAATTTGAGCTGCTAAACCTATTTGCACACACATTTTACAGACAAGAAAATTCAGATTCTGAGATTGCCAAGTTCCAGGTCTAGATGAAAGCAATTCTTTAACAGGGGGCAAGTCTTTGGCTCTCAGATTTGTTCTTTGAGTGTCTTAATTTCCCCAGAAGTGGACCTTCAAGCAGCCTTAGACTGCTACTTGCTTACCACTTCTATGTCATTACATGGTTACATGGGGGTGTTCTGGGTGTGCCTCAGTTTCTTATGTTCCCTTGATCAGGGTCTACCCATTTCCTACTTCTAAACACTCCATTTCAATAAAGAACCTCTTATGGATCTAAAGGCCCCACCCAGGCACTGTGAGACAGCCTTGTGTGCATTGCTTTATGGTATAATGAACACAGCCAGCAAGCAGAATCAGGCTTTCCCATTTATAGATAAAGGACATTACATTTTAGAGGAGTGGGGAAATGTGTCTGAACCTGGACTGCAGTCAGGTGCCAGCCCCAGGGGTTCAACCTCTCATCAGCACATATTCACTTTCTAAATTGCTCTCCATGGTGTTCTTTCTCTGCCTCAGGTCTTCCACTACTATGCAAGGATGTGCTTGCCTGTGTCAGCAAACTGGCTATTACCATCACCCATCTTGTGGTACAGTAGTAAAAATTAGAGCCAGATGATGCTGGATTCAAGACAGTGCCATTGTGAAATGTATTCACGAACTTGAGTGTGACCTACAGTTTGCACCAAGGTTGATTTATATTTAAGTTGTGTCTGCCTGATTGGCTACAAAGGAGTTTGTGATTTTTTTAAAAACATCACTATACATTATTCCATAGCATGGTATAAAAATATCATCGAGTGCATTTTCAGAATGGTAATACATTTTATAATGGTGAAACTTTGATGGTGTAATTGAGGCTGAACTGAAATAATATGGTTCAAGGGAGGGATTCGAGCAAGATGTTCAGAAAGAGAATTTTCTGTGCAGCTGAACAGTGATGGTTTTAATATTCAACAAGTAAAATGCAGCCTTCTGCAATGGTACTTGGCATATCTGTAAAATGCAGAAAAGATCTCTCTCTGCTTCTGGGGCCTTTCTTCTATGGCTAATTGACCATTTGCTCATCCTGACCTTGGAGATCATTTGTGTAAATGCAATAGAAAAACTACATTTAGATATGACTCTAGAAAGCTTTTCATAATGGCCATTTAAAGAAATCAAAGCGATTTTATTAATTCTCAATTTCATAAACTCAGCCAAATGGAGAGCAAAATTCAAAGACCTTACTAAAGTGGAGGAGGCAGCAAAGCCTCTCTTTCCAGCTCCTTTTTCCCCTGATTAACCCTTCCCTGACCTGTAGTGTCCCACTCAGCTTCCTCTTTACACCATTCTAAACCATTTCCTGTTCAGTGCTTCTTGCCTTCCAGAATCAGGCTTAGTATATTCCTCAGTCTGTGCTGGTTACTGGCTCTTTTTATACATAGAATTTTTAAATTGAAGGGATGCACTTTTATTCAGGGTCAAATATAACAAAATAAAAAGCAATTATACCGTCTCAGAACAAGGGAAAAAATGACTGAGATAAGACTCCATCATTTAGTATTTCAGCTTCTGTATGGAAATTTCCCCAGCCAGGGATTTCCCCCCCTTGAAAACTGAATTTAGTACTCTATGGGGAGAGAACCACAAGAAACAAGGAATGAAGATGGGAGGGAAAATAAACAATGTCATTTCTACAAATGAGCAGGTCACTGCTATAGGCAGCTGAGGCTCCTTCCTGCAGTGGGCCTCTGAGTACTGTTGTGGGACTTGCTTTCTAGTTAAGTTTACTGAGAGGTTAGGGGTCTGGAGTACTTATCTTTCATCTCCCATTCATTGTCAGCTAAAAGTACTCTTTGGAGTGGTGACCACTAGACCTTTGCTTCTGATGTGCTGGAGAAAAGAGTCTTAAATTGGGAAGTCAGGAGTGCCTGTGACGAGTACCATTGACAGGTGGGTGAGGAGCTTATGTGTTTGGGGAGAAGCTACAGTCTGCTTAAGCCTTGGTACAAAAGCATCTTTTCCCTCGGTGAGATTCCAATGATGAGAAGTTTCACGTGCGTGTGTATTTTAAGGTTTTAATGTTATGTGTGTTTGCCTGCATGTGTGCTATCGACACCATGTGCATGTCGTACTTGTGGAGGCCACAGGAGGGTATCAGACCACTTGCACCTGGCTTTATAGATTCTATTGTGAGCTACTTACTACTAGACTGCTAGGAACCCAACTGAGTTTTTTTTCCCAAGAGCAGGAATCTCTCCTAACTACTAAGCCGTAACTCCACCCCCAATTGACCTACCTAAATGAATAGTTCAAGCTATAAAAGTTTTCCTATGTAGATACTGGTTCTACTGAGTCTTAGCACCGCCAAGAACTCATTTCTTCCTTAGCCCCTCTTATTTTATAGACTTCTTCATGAGCTGTCTCCAATTTAGGCCTTCCTTGTTATCCTAGCTTTCATACCAGATAGGACAGCATCTACAGTGTAGCGAGTACTGAGCGGATAGTTGTTTCTACAGATTTTGCTGTTATTATCAATGGCAATGTGTTCTCCCATTTATCTGGGTTTCTTACTACTCAAACTGTGGGTTAATAGTAGAGCTAGAAGAACATGCAATGGCTGGGGGAAAAAGGGGGTAATACCTGGATGGAAACCCAGAACCTATGGAAGAATAGTTCACCCAGACTTTAGATCACTGAGAACGATTCACGATGGCAGGAGCATGAAGGGGTTGATCACATCATGAGCCCCAACCATGAAGCAGATGGACAATAACTGGAGATAGGTACAACCTTTAAGGCTGGGCTATGGAGGCCAGCAATTAGACCCCTTCTCCTAAAGGTTCTACACCTTCCAAAATGGTGCCACTAGCTAGAAACCCCAGTGTTCAAAGCAAGAGTCTGTGAAGAATATTTCAGACTCAAACTATAACAATGCTTAAAACTAATACTATGACAAGCCATCTTTCTATTCTCTCTGGAAGTGAGTGCAGTTGAGATCAAGGATAAAAATCACAATGGCTGTCACAGTCATAGGCCTGGGAAGAGCAAAGGAGGGGCTGAGTTAGCAATGGTGCTGAGGGTGCAAATCCCCAGATCATAACACTTTATAAAGAGTGACATATCCAACGCTGACTTGGATGAGAAGAAATAACGTCTGAAACAAGCTGTGGTTTGAGCTGTCCATATTCCCTCTTGAGTATGACGCTTTGATTTTCCGTCACAAAGTGCACAGATCTCTGCAGAGCCTGCGGGAATCGGCATGGTGGCCAACCCTCACCTGTTGTGTTCTGTCTCCTTGTTGCCTTTCTGTTTTCACAGTCGCAGGTGGGAGACACTTGGGGTTGCTTGGGTTTGTACTGTGGGTACCTACAGGAGTCACTCACTGAAATTACAGAAGCTCCTGAAGCCAACTCTCAGGGACCCTATGACTTTGAAGGTCCTGTATATCAATGTCGCAGAGACAGCTGAAGAAGCTGGGGTACGAGGTTGTAAAACAAAAGCAGGATGCAAGGCCAAGGCGCAAGGCAGGTGCTCAAAGACCTAGAGATTCGCTCTGGCATCCTGGAAAGAAGTAGATGACTGGAATTGTAAAGAATTTGCATGGAGATGAGACTGGTGGTGCCAGTCTGGCAGAACCTGACCTGAGCAGTGGGAGGAGGGAGACTCCCCTTGACACCATGGGGGGAAGGGGTGCGCATATGCGCGAGCACACGCTGTTGACTGCACCATGGGAGAAGGGCAATATGGACTGAATCTGACGAGAGCAGAGGGGAAATCTTCAAGTCACCAGACGGTGCTTCTGACACTCGCTTTGACTTTGACTTTGAATTTGCCCCACTGACTTTAGAAGCTTTGTGACAGAAGCCAAGGACTGCAGACCAAATGTCCAAACAACTGGCAGCCAGTCTCTGCTTCCCACCTAATATCCCTTCTGTGACCCCAGTGCCAACCAGTCCCCGACTATCTTCAAGGCTCACTTCCTACACATCCAGCCCACAGGGAGCTGCAAGCTTTAGACAATTCTTCACGGGATTGACATGCTTCCTGGCTGACTTTGCTCTCTGGAAAGATCTGGCTTTGTTTCGACAAAAAGGCCTAATTCAATATCTGTGTTCTGTGAGGCTAGGCTAAAGAAAAATACTACTGTCTTCCTTAATTCAGACTCCCTGATTTGAACCACAAAACCACCTTCTCAAAGCTTGCTTAAGTTCTGTGGCAACCAAATTCCTGGATGGAGAATAGACTGCCCATACCTGACTCTTCTCTAGTCAGTCAGGAAGACTATGATCTCTGTGGGGGCCTCCTAATCGCTTCCAGTGACAATCTCCCGGGCTGCAGTAAAGCCCTGCTTTTCTCTGTGCAGTGGAAGCTTGCGTATGTAGAAGAGTCGTTTGCACTTTAATAGAGAGCAACAGCAGCCTAAGTGTTGAGAGTGGGTTGAATGGTTTTGTCGGGAAAGAAAGAAATCTTTTCAAAGCTCCCTTTCTCAAAGTCCCAGGGAAGAATCTCAGTGTGGAAAGATTTATGTGTCTACTCACAAGCCAATTTAGTGAGTCCCTGCTTTCCTTAGAGTCTTCTAAAAATATTTACTTAATGTTTTAATTTGTGAATATGTGTGTGCCTGTCTGAGTTTATATGTACCACATGCATTTGAATGCCCAGAGGTCAAAAGCAACAGGAGCTACAGGTGGTTGTGAGTGCTGGGAAAAGCACTCAGGTCCTCTTCAGGTGCAATGAATGTTCTTAACAGCTGAGTCAGCTCTCCAGCTCCCTGAGATCCTTCTGATTGCTGTCAGAATCAATTTTAAAAACTGGAGTATTCACCTCTGAGCAAATCACATGCAGTATTCCCACAGAGCCCCTGAGCTGTGATCACAAGGGCTCTTGGACCTCCCGTATCTGCTTCTCTTCTGCTTCTTATGCCCGCTCAAAAGCCCACACTCAAGTTAGGAGAGGGTGGGGGAAGGCAGTCTCAGTCTATGAGTATCTTAAAGAATTTCTAATAATTGAAAGATAGGGTGAAGCTTTCTTCTCAAACACTAAGTTGAAAAAATAACCAGTATTTTAGATCTAAGCTCAGCAAATAACAACCAAGAACCAGAAAAGAATTTTAGAACAAAAAAAAATCCTTCATAAAGATCAAGAGCTAGAGTTTAAAATTAGGTACCTAACAATGCTTATATAAAATGATGCTTAATGAACTAAGCAGTTTTTCAGTGCATATCTATGGAAGAGACAGGGTAACGAAACAAAATCACAAGTAGTGTGACGATTTGGGGCTACTGTTGTCTGCATTCCAAGCATATCCAAATAAAGACTAGATACAGGTATACTGAGAGAGTTAAGGTTGAGAACTGACAAGAGAAGAGGCAGAAAGCCTATGAAGAACAGAATTGAGAGAAAACACAGCAATTGGAGCTGGGCAATGCTGGATCAAAAAGTTCAAAGATTCTAAAGAACTCCAGTGGATGTGACTCAGGTTCCTGGATTCATCTTCTTGGACTGATTTCAGAGTCAGAAGCACTTCAGTCTATTCTCTGTCCCAACCCCTGCTCTCTTGCTTAATGTATTTTCCCTTTTCTTGTAAGGTCATATATTAAACATAAAACAAATTAAAAAACGTGTCTATAGTTGTTGAAGCCGAGCAGCAGTCCTCTATATCATTCAATTTATTTCAGCATATTAAGACTTTTCTATGGTAAAAACACATGTATAAGACATAAAAATGGGCTCTGGAGAATAGCTCAGCTGGTAAAGAGCATTTGCTGTTTTTGTAGAGGACTTGGGTTTGGTTTCCAGCACCAACACGGAGGTTCATAACCATCTTTGTCTCCAGTCCTACCAGACATGATGCCCTTTTCTGGCCTCTGAGGGTCCTGCATATATGTACACATTCATTCATACAGGCAAAGCACTTTGCACAGAAGAAATAAATACACAAATTATCTTTTGTGCTTTTTGGCATCTAGGAAAGACTAATTCTGGATTTTTGTTGTTGCTTTGTTTGATTCTTTTTGTTACACAAGTTTGGGATAGTTCATCAAACTCTACATGAAAGCTTTTAATATGCATTATGGTACACATGTTACACTTCACTGAACATTTTAGATATTAAAAAATCAGAGTACTGAGATTTTAATTTTATTTTTACCAATATAAAGCATGACCCTTTTGCATCTCTGGATCTTAGTTTGTCCAATTTAGAAAATAATCCAATTTAGAAAATGAATATCTAAGGAATTCTAGGATTCTTCAGTTGTGGCTCCATTTATATTTTATTTATTTACATCTATATGCATTTTTGAGACAGGAACTCCCTACTTAGTACCATAGTGCTCTCTTATGTAGATCAGACTGGCTTTGAATTCATAGGAATCCCACTGTCTCTACCTCCTGAGTGTCGTGATTAAAGGCATGTGCCACCATGTCCAGCAGTGTGTGTATTTATAAACAATGACCTTGTGCTCAAAGTTAAACTCTGCTCTTAGTCTAGGTTGGAAGAAAATTCATAATCAATCTGAGAAAGGCTCCTATACAAAACAAATTGATTGTGCACTTGCTAACTTACTGGTGTGGAATAAGGCAGTATAAATCCAACAGACATTTTTCAAATGGTGTGTACAGAATAGGACATGGAGTTTATAGGAAAAACGAAAGAAAAGGTAGGTGAGCAAGCAATTCTGTCTGAGGGTTGTGCTTTAATGGAAGTGGAAGGAGCACATAAGACATATATGTGACCTAAGCCCTAGGGGTAGGCAGAGAGCACCAAGGAAGACTCTTACGGAGTGTAGCATGTATAACTTAAGATCTGAAAGGCAAGCCAGGTTTATTAAGGCAAAGGTAAGAAGACACAAGATAGTAATGTTGTTTTCATTTCCATATGAGATATTCCACATATAATCATGTTCTGAATGTTTGGTCCCCAGTTGGTGCACCCTTAGGGGAAAAGGTTTAGAAATCTTAGGAGGTGTTACTCTAACTGAAGGGAATAGCTCAATGGAATTGCCTAGGAGTCATGAAACTGGGAACGACCATCAGAGTGTTTCCAAAGAGGCTGATCTGTGGAGGGAAACCCCACCCTGACTGGAGTAATAGCATCCTATGGACTAAGGTCCCAGACTGAATGAAAAATGAAAAAAAAAAAGAAGAAGAAGGAAACCATGGTGATGGACACATAAGAGCCAAAATAAGTCTTAAGTTGTGTGGGATGCCAGACTCAGTCATGGTGACACATAAGTAAATTGACATACTAGTAAGAGAGGCAAGTTAAAGGAAACTGCATCCATCACCGGATCTGGAGGAGAGCCCAGATGGCATCCCGAGAGCCTTTCATGCTCTTGCCCTGGGTGCTTTTGGAAAGACTTTATACCTTGCGAGGACTTCTGTTGATTTCTTCTGATCCAAACGAAACTCCCACATTGCTGTCCTCACACTGCAAGCCTCCTTCATCTCAGCACAAGTCTTGCCTGCTTGCTGCAGGGCAGCTCACCACGTTCCTTATTGTCCTTGCTGCTCACCGAAATAGTCATCCAAAGCACAGCCAGATTATTTCTTGTGACTTATCACTATGTTGTTTATTCCATTTGTAGCCCTCTGTAACATTTCTAAAACTCTCAGTGCATGCGTGTGTTTTCAGTTCCTAGCATGACAAGCCTGGGTCAAGCCAGTTGGTAATGCCCTTAGCCTCTGGTTGAATAATCTCATCCTGACTGTCTGCATGACAGCCTCAATGGTCTCCAGCAGTGGTCTTCTTGTGAATTTTTGCATTCCAAGGTACCTTTCTATTCTGAGGGGCCTTTTTGTTCCAAGGGATCTTTACATGTTGAGGGTCTTTGGCATATGTAACATGAAGGCCTGTCTGCTGATGAACGTTTCATGGTGAGGAAACAACTTGAACTCAAATTTGTATCCAGAACTTCCTCTCAATGGAAAGTTCTTCTTGTTTCTGGTGTTGGTTTCCCCATAAATAACCTCTTGAATCCCTTTGACCACCGTTGTTAAAATTCCTTCCCTGGGGGAGATGTCAATATCTACTTCCTCCTCTAAAGGTCCCAAGAACAAACTAAGGTGTGATTCCTTCAAAGTTCTCTCTTGAGAACTGTTAAGTTTAATTCCTGGTTA
>JAQHUG010000381.1:633404-646687 GCA_028555095.1 Dicrostonyx torquatus | reverse complement strand
TGGATTATTTGTTCTTTTGATGAACAATTTCTTGACTTCTTCATATATTTTGGAGATTCGCCCTCTGTCTGATGTGAGGTTGGTAAAGATTTTTTCCTGTTTTGTAGGCTGTTGTTTTGTCTTGTTGATTGTGTCCTCTGCTTTACAGAAACTTTTCAGTTTCAGGAGGTCCCATTCATTAATTGTTTCTCTCAGTGTCTGTGTTACTGGGGCTATATTTAGGAAGTGGTCTCATGTGCCAATGTGTTCAAGTGTACTTCCCACTTTCTCTTCTATGAGGTTCAGTGTTGTTGGTTGAAATGCATCTTGACACTCCACAGAACAAGGCTACACTTTCAGTATCTAACTTAAGATACAAACCAAAGTATGTGTGTACCTAGGGATTAAGCCCTAGGGCTGTCTTCCTAGGTATACCCTTAGTTGCTGGTGACATAGACCTTTGTTAAGATCCCAAAGGCAAAGAAAGTTGTCACTGAGTTCCCTGGAGTTGTGCAAATCATTTCAAACTGCACTGATCAGGGCAAGGAGAACACAGTGACCCTTGGGATTTTGCAATGCCTAGTCTGAAACAATTTATAGAGGAAATAATATTTCATATATGTATATGTGTATGTGTGTGCATAGCATAATACATAGAAACAATTTTATGTGTATGTTTGCTTGCCTGAATTGATGTATATATACTATGTGTGTTCAGGAGCTTGGGGAGGTCAGGAGACGCATAATAGTCCCTGGAACTGAATTTACAGATGGTTGTAAGCCCTCACATGGATGCTAGGAACTGAATTTAGGTTGGTCTTCTGCAAGAACAGTAAGTGCTCTTAGCCACCGAGCCATGTCTTCAGCCCACAAAAAGTAATCTAAGTTGAAACAATTCACTTCACTGAGCAACAAAAAGATTCCATGTGTTTCCTCCTTTCGAGACCACCGAATGCTGAAATGAGGCTGTTGAGTGTATCCACTCAAGAGAAATTTCTTTACAGAGATCTTGCTCTTCTTTCCTTTATCTTTTATTTCTACACGAGTCAACTGCTCAAAAGTCTCTTAGAAGCCAAACAATCGGAAATATTCAAATCAGTTCTAAATTGACCTCTGTTAATATGTATGACTTAATGCTTAGTATATGAATTTCAAGTTGTCATTGTTCACCCAGTGTTAAAATAATTAGCATCCCCAGTGTGATAGAATAATACATATTCATTATCAATGAGTCCCGCAGGGCTGAATTTGTCAATGGGATCCAGTTTTTCTCACTGGGTGGGTTATGTTTTCCTTGATTTTTCTGGAGAACAGTTTGCCTCCACACTTTTGTGTTTGCTGCAAACTTGACATCCTTGATAGTCAACGCCTCCTGCCACTTACAGGAAATAGATTGAAATTTAAGAAACTCCTGTTACATTATTATCATCATCGTCATCATCATCATCATCATCATCATTATTATTGTTGTCTTTAGTGTCTTTCTGGTGTGAAGTGTAATATACCTATGGAGACTTCCCGAAGTTCATTTGTGACAACATAATGAACCTGGGTGGACATTATGAACATGGGTGCCTAGCAGTAAAACGTCCTGGTTTATACTTCTGTGTTGATGTGATTTTAAAACAATTGATGGAAAACACTTTGGGGAGGAGGATAGGGACATTTGGGAGAAGCACTATCTTCTTGGACAGAGTAACTCAATTGAAACTCTTTTAATACGTGTATATGGTTCCGGACAATTCCACAAGGACAGGCTTCCAAAGGGCTTTTTCAAAGGACTTTAGTGTCAGCTGTTCTTCCCATACTCCCTCCCTTACCCTGCCCTCCTACCCCCACCCACTTAACCCTTCCTGCCCCATTAGTCTCCTTTTCCCTTCATACTGCCTGTATTATATTATATATATTTAAGATGGAATCTCAAAGCAGTTTAATGTTTCTTTTTCCCACATAGCTAATGATATTAAATACTTTAGAAAATATTCACTGGCTATTTGTGCTTCTTCTTCTGAGAACTGTCGATTCTTACAGCTATTTAGGAAATCTAATTATTAACTCCTTATTTCCTCATGTACAGTTGCTAAATGTTCTCCATTCTGCAACCCTGAAGCCCATTTCCTTTGTTATTCAAAACCATGAAATATTTTTATGATCTTGTCAGTTTGAGGAATTATTGTCTTTAGGTTCCTTTTCTGAAACTTGCTGCTTCTATCTGTGCCTCAAATGTTTTATCTGTGTTTTCCTTTAGTAGTTTGAAATTTGAAGGTCTTATATTAAAGTCTTTGAGATATTTTGAGTTGATTTTTATGCAAGATGAGAGTTTCAGTCTTCCATAAGTGAATATCCAGCTTTTCCAGTACCTTTTGGTGAGGAGACTGCCTTTTCTTCAATGTATGTTTTTAACACACTTGTCAAAAATTGAGAGGTTGTAAGGCTCGGGTTTATTTCTGTACCATTCTATTTTGTTTTCTATTCTACTTTACTCTGTTCATTTACATGCTTGTTTGGGAGTTAGTATGATGCTGTCTTTGTCACTGTGGCGCCATAGTATAATTTGAGGTAATATATTGTGGTGATCTGTGTTATTTCTGCCAGAATTGCTTTGGCTACTACTAGTGGGGCCTTTGTGCTTACATATCAAATTTAGAACTGTTCAAGACCTGCAGTTAATGCCAAAACAATTTTTATGGAGCTTGTGTTGAATTCACAGACCCTTTCTGACAATATATAGCCATTTCCACAACATTAATTCTACCAAACAATGTAGATAGGAGATATTTCCATACTCTAGTGGAATGCTTCTTTAAAGTTTTTCCACTTCCAACTTTTTTTAAACCCCAAAAAATTACATGTTATCTCGGGTATATACATATATAAAATACATATTTTATATAAATAAATATAAAAAGTTTAACATATACATAATCTTATCATTTATTAAAATAAAAGCAAGTTTATATATTAATAAATTGAGTGTGCTTTTTACTTTTCTATAAAGAGTTAAATCTTGGCTGAACATTTGATACTGTTGGATGCAAAACATCTTATACATAGTTTTCATAGTTGATCAATAATTTTATTTTATAGTCATCAATGATAAAAATCTACTTTGCATAAGTACTTTGTACAAAATGGTAGAAAGAGATTGAGGGCTACTTTAGAAGTTGTTGGCTAGTCTTTCTTAATCCTAAAATGAAATTCATTTAATGATTTATTTTTAATGAAACTGAAGTAATCAAGTGAAATAGCAATTTTTAAAATTAAATACTCTTAAAAATCCAAATATATACAGACTTGATGCTTATTCACTGAAGAAAGTAGGAAAATATTTAAAATTTCTCTTATCCTTAATGATGTCATTAGTTGTATATGAGCATAAAACTTTGTACAGTAAAAGCACTCTCATCCATAGCATACAGCAGTCTTTTTATTTTTGGTTTCTCAAGACAGGGTTTCTATGTGCCTTTGGAGCCTGTCCTGGAACTAGCTCTTGTGGACCAGGCTGGCCTCGAACTCAGAGATCTGCCTGCCTCTGCCTCCCGAGTGTTGGGATTAAAGACATGTGCCCCCACCGCCCCACTTGCATACAGTAGTCTTGAATCTGAGCATGAATATTTTTTTCAGGCAGTATTTGTTATGTTGCACAGAATGACAGAATACATGATGCAAAATTATGTGTGATGTGCTTGAACCAAGGCTGCTGTGAGTCACGTGATACAACACAGGTGAGCACTGCCAGAAATACCTTGTAGTTAATTAATTGTTAGTTGTTGAGTCTTTCAAAATCTTTACTGTTGTCATATTTGTGACTTCCCCATGTATCTGTGTAGCTTCATGTGGCTTTATGACCAAAACTTCTAGTGGTTTGTAAGAAAGATTTTATTTAGTTGATTTATTTTATGCAGGTGACTGTTTTGCCTGCATGTATTCTGTGCACCCTGTACATGTGAAGTGCGTGTAAGGGCCAGAAGAGAGAATCATACCCCCTGGAATTGTAGTTACAGATGTTTGTGAGCTACCACACGGGTGCTGGGGATCAAACCTGGGTCTTCTGGAATAGCAGCTAGTGATCTTGACTGTTGAACCATCTCTCTACACCATCAAGTGGAATTTTGTTTTTGTTTTCCTTTTTTTTAAATTACAGGTTAATGATAAAACTTGGTGTTTTATCATATGGTGGCATATGCCTATGATCCTAGAACTTGGGGTCCAGATGTGGGCTCTAATATCCGCCAGCCTGAGGACGCCATGCAACTTGGTAGCTGAAAGCTAACAATTTAGAAAAACAATAGATAAGGGTTTGGCTCCAGCCTTCCTTTTCATTTGTAGATTGCTTGATGAGAGGTAGCTGACTCCAAGGCTGGTAAAGGAATGCAGGTGTATGTGGGCAGTGAGGAGGTGCCCCGGAAAAGGAATATGAATAAAAAATTCCTCAAGAGTTGGGGGAGCATTCAGAGCATAAATAGCTTGGGAGAGGGACAATAAACGCAAGGTCATGCTGTAAAGGACAGAGTTGTCCTGAGCGGCCTTTGAACGGTGATGGTGTAAAAGCCTGTTTCTTCCTCGTGCCTCCGGGAACACATTGGGGAAAAAACACCAGTTTCTATGTTGGGGCGACGGTCCCCAACATCCAGAAACAACATTACTGCTAGTTTGTAGCCACCTTGGTCTACTACATAGTTCCAGATTACTCAGGACTTTATAACAAGACTCTGTCTCAAAAAGCCTAAAAAACTAAACATAACAAAACATTTTTATTCCATTGGGAGAAATATGAAAATCTTATAGAACAGAAAAGTATGTGACAATTCTTATTGTCAAATATATTTTTAAATTTCAGATAATATCTCAAGTATTATAGCATTCCCTTCCCAGATGACATTGTGGAAGGTATTTTCCTGTGTTATGAGCATGCTTTCTAGGGGCAACATGACATGAATTTAAAATGTTATGCCATTTGAACTCATAAGTTTACAGCCAGAGATAACTGTCTGAAGGAAAGCTTTTGAATAGGGAAGTTAGCCTGTTTTTAATTTAAAAATTAGTTTGGGATTATTGTGAGTTAGTTACTTTTCTTTTTCTTGTGAAAATGTTCTGAACAGAAATAGCTCTTTTGAGAAGAGATTTGCCCTGGCTTCCAGTCTCAGTCCACCACAGCACGGTAGGCTCCTGGTCATGAGGTGTATGTCAGAACCTCCTTGGACCTTCATAAACTGAGAAGCAGAAGACTCAGGCCAGAAAAAGAGGCAAGTGTAACCTCGACTCCTGACCCCAGTGACCCACTTTTGCTCTCCAGCCACATATCCCAAAAACTCCACAGCCTCCAAAACCAGCACTCCAAGCTGAGGACCAAGTGTTGAAACAGTTGCTGTGAGGCCCATCTTACACTCAAACTCTCACGGCCAACTTCTCTGTTAGAAGAAGAAGTGAGGTCAAGGTCTTCTGTATTGAGAATCCAGAAAATTTCCTGGCATCTGAGGAAGCTCTGACTCTCACATTGACAAATCCAAGTGATGTGGACGAAAAGTCATCGAGGTGTCAAAGCCTTACAGCAATAAGATAGCCACAAAAGCTTCTCATAACTACTAACTACTAACGCTATGTTTGATGCCCAGGACCACAGGTGGATATTCCATCACACTGCCTCTAGGGGTGCCAAGAAAGGCAGGGACAGAAGTCAAATCTCTCCTTTTATCTTGGATTTGTGGGCTTTATTTTTGGGTATTTTTTCTTCCAGAATTGGTTCTATTTAACATTTCATATACCTTCAGGGTGCAGCATGAAATTGTTGTTGGTCATATTCTCAGAAACACATCCTCAGAACCTCTTATCATTTAATCATTATCTTGCCATGGCTCCTTCAGGATCATAATTCCCGTTGCTACCTGTCTATTCTTGATGTTTTTGTCTAAGATCCATTTCTGTTGTTTATTCCCTCTTGGTGGGAACATTGATAGACAGAGATGCACATGAAGTCTTTGGGGATTTTTCAGATCCCTGTCTGCGTGTAAGACCTGTAATGAAGGGGACACAGTCTGGCCTTTGGGGTGTGAGCCCGGGGCCCTTTTCTGCTCACTGGCCTGGGCAGTGTCAATCCGACTAGGATTTCAAGTGAGGTAGAAATTACTTTTCTGAGTTGCATTGTACAGTGAAGAGAAAGAAGGGGAAAGAAGTCCTGTTCTCAGAGATACAGTCTAGTCCAAGCCTGTGAATTCATGATACCTGAATGCATGAACCCCTGACTTCTCACGAGATGGAATGCCCATTCACTTCCCTTACCTTAGTTGCAGGTACATGAGCAGTTATAGGAAGGCAGATGAACTCCAGGGAGGACATTTTAAAATAACCTTTCAAAATAGACTTTTTGAGAAACTGTATTACCACCTGTTTGGCCCACTCCTCCACTGTCAGAGTCCTGCCTGGCTTGCCTTTAAAGACTTACTGTTAACTGCCAGCAGGGTCACATAGCCCCGAAATCCCCCTCCTCCTCCTCCATTGCTCCCTCTCCCCTGCCCCCCTCCATTGCCACCACTCCAGGAGTTTGTCACCAGCTATACTGCTCTAAAAAGCCCTCCCATGCCACCTGTCCTTGCTGCACAGATCCAAAGTCTGCCACTTTGCCTGCTGGAGTCTGCCACCATCAGAACTTCAAGAACTTGCCAAACTCACTAGACTGCCCTTTCCCATCTCCATCTCCCTCCACTTCCCAACTTAATCGTCCCTTCCCCTCCCCAGGAGCTGCCTACAGTTCTCTGTCCCTGTTCTCCTGTCTCTCAGCTCTCTCCTGCAGGACCCACAGCTTCAGCTCTCAGTTCCCTCTGTAAGTTTTCTCTTTCCAGCTTGGAGCTGTATGCTCTTTCTTAAAAGCCCCAAGGCCTCTCCTCCTCCTGCTGCTTACACAAGCAGATAATCCCCAAACCTCATACATCGTTCTACACTTTCAAAAGTCTCTTATCTATCTCCACTTTAAACTCTTAAAAATCTTTTAACTGCTAACTTACAAACTATTACATAATTTATTGAATGATAGGCTTTATTTAGCCTCCTGTAAAGGCTTTCAAAGTTAAAATAAATAAATCAAACATATTAGATAGATGGCCCCCAAACTATTCAGAGTTCTGCTGACTATGGCATTTTAAGTATTTAATAATTATAGAGACATGCCTATTCCTAATAAAAAAAAAGACTTCACCAAAGAAGTCATGGGACACACAATTCCACCTAGATTGTGGCATTGTAACCACTGGACAAAAATGTCTCGCCTGCCACCAGGGCTTTCCTCAAACTGTGGACACTTTTGGCTAGACTTCTGTACTCCAGTTGCCCAAAGGAAGGCCAGTTTTCCCAAGTTCCACTACAAGAAAAGTCTGTCAGACCTGGGTCTGATAGCCAAAGGCCACTGCCCTGTGCGATAGCTGAAGACTTACCACTATTACCCTGCCGTTGAATCCATGGGAGCCTAGAACAACTGTCTCTGATGACACTGACTGACCTGCCCAAGCCCCCACCAGACATTGTCCAGGAGCCTAGGGTCTCACTTCTGTGTCATAGACATAGGAGCCACGTTTCCAGTCCTGAGAGAATTCTGAGGTCTCACTCACCCAGTCCTTCACCCAGAGTCAGAATGCACAGCCAGTCCTCCAGACACCTCCAGATCTCACCCTTCACTTGCTCTGGCTTTTCCTTTTCCCACTTCCTTCTTCTCATACCTTCATGCCTATTCCCTTAGTAAAAAGGGTTAACTTTTCCAAAATTGACATGAATTTTTGCCTTCCGCTCCAAAACAGCCCCCAAGACACCCCCATCACTTCTCCCTCTTTCCTCCCCCACTCTCCAAAATCCCCAAAGCCTTCTCTATTATACTTAAAATCCCTTCTGCCTACATCTTTAAACCCCAATACCCTCTACCCTTAACCAGCCTCAGAGGCCTCAAACCCATCATTCAATCCCTTTTATCCAAGTTTCTATGCCACATCTCTTCACCTTACAATATTCCCATTTTGACATCCAAAAAAACCTAACAGCCTCCAAGACCTTTGCTCCATTAACACTGCCATTGTCTGTCTCTGCTCTGTGGTCCCTGCCCATTACCTTATCCTGTCCATTATCCCTGACAACACTACTCACTTCTTAGTCCTAGGCCTTAATGCTTTTTCCTCAATACACCTGGATGCTCATTCTCAAGACCTCTTTGCCTTCACTTGGATAGACCCCAATACTCACCAATCCCAGAAACTGACCTGGACTGTCCTGCAGGGATTCTGAGGTAGGCACTCACTACAGACCTGGCCTGCCGTCACCCTTTCCCTCTCTGATAGCCACTCCTCAGTTTCCTAAGCTCCAGGGCTTACCGAGTGTCACCTCCCAAAGCTCAACACTTCTCTCCCCAAGTCACTCATCTAGGATTCTCTTTCACCCCAACCCACGGACACCTCACTTTAGGCCACCCTGCCCATTTCCACTCCTTTGTGCCTTCAACAAAATCTGAACTGCTCTGCTTTTGAGGGACGGCCAACTTCCTCTGCTCTTGGGTCCCTGGATATTCATTCCTGGTACATCTTCTATGTCAAGCCGCTTCTGGATCTGCCCAGGAGCCTCTTCCACCCATTGACAAACAATCCTTTAAACTAAAAAGTAGTCTCCTTTCAGGCCAGGCATTCTGCCTCTCAAATCTATGTAGATCTTTTCTGTCTTTACACTTCTGAAAATCAGTTATGCCCTTGGGGTCTTCGGACACTTTCTACGACAGACCATTAACCCTGTACCTTGCCTTTCAAAACTCTAGACAACACCATCTGTGGCTGGCCTCCTGTCTACACACTCTTGCCCTAGTGTCTCTGCTCATCTCTAAATCTAACAAAGCAAGTAACTCTGGGATCCCCCCCCCAACACACACAGTGTATTCCCAACTCAACCCCCCCTCCTCCTAGTTTACAAAGGACTCCACTGCCTTTCCCTGCCTTGGACTCTTCCTCTCCAAACTTTTCTTATCAAAAGCTCATCACTAATATTTCATACCTGCCCTCCCCTCAATCCCTCCCTTCATATTTATGCCTTACCTCCAACATTCACCAGACCCTCTTTACTCCTGCCCAAAGACTCCTGAGGACCTTGTCCTCCATCCCTCTCACGTACAAGATGATTTTCTCACAGCTTCTGCCTGTGATTTTTATATAGATGGCAGCTCCTTTTTGTCAGGTGGACACCTATTACCAGATGAGCAATGGTCTCAGATGATGTTAAGGCACTTTCTTACTTTCACATACTATCAATCAAAAAACAAGAGTAATAGCCCTCACTACAGCCTTTCAAATCATACTACAACTATATTATTAAGGATATATATAAACTCCAAATATGCTCTCCATATCTTGCTAACACACTCAGCAATCTGAAAGGAATGAGGATTTCTAAACCCAAATGGCAACTCAACTTCTAAGTCTTCATATATCCACAACCTCTTCAAGGCCTCCCTTTTACCCTATCAAATTGGCTTGGTTCATTACAAGAACACCAGACTGACCCCTCCATTGTCAGTAAAGGCAATAATATTGCTGAAATGGCAGCCCATTAAGTTACCCTTTCACTCCTTATGACTCCGTTTCCCTCCAGGTTACCCTACTACATAACCTAGATGACAACATGCCTAACTGCTGGTCTCAAGTTCTGCTTCCTTTGTTCACATATGGTCAGACTATTGCTCGCCAGCACGACTTGGGGAGCTGAGCACCACCGCAACCAAAAGTGCATTCTGAGAGTTTGTCAGTGGAGTGTCAGCTCGTTTATTTGGAGGGGGCAAGGGACAGTTATATCCTAGAAAGAACGGCCAGTTGGGCATGTCATTGGTTGGGGAAAGAACATAGAAGGTGCTTAATTGGATTCTTAGGGGTAACAGGGGTCAGGGGAAGAAACGTTACAAGGTTTTATAGAAAATCCAGTCCACAATGTTTCAGCAGCCAGATAAGCAGTGACCAGTCCCTGTAGCCTTGGAAATGTATGGCCTATCAGTTGCTAAGTGCTTTGGGGCTCTTCCTCTTTCAGAGAAGCCTGACTGCTGGAGTCTGCTGGCTTCTGAGTAAGGGAGCAGGGCAGCTAAACTTCTGCCATTCTCAGGATGAGAAAATTGGAGTTTTAGGCATGTGTCAGTCAACCTCTTTATAGCTTCAGGGTAGCCCTACATCGAATCCTCCTTCAACACAGGACATTATTCACTACTGGCATCAAATATTTCACTCTAATACCAAATCTCGTCCATCCTTTCTCCACCTGACTCTCACCCCAGCAGACAAGACTTGTCTACAGAATGAACACAAACCTACAATGTAGGAAAGTGAGAAACCCCACCATCACTCCACAGCCCTACCTTTCCCACTTGCCAAGCTCTGAAATTGTATGACTCTAGAACAAGATGTTTTAATGTATGGAAATACAAGCTATAGAGGTCTGCAGATGTAAAAGTTTAGTTGTTAAAGTCTGCAATTGCAAGTCATAAAGACCTAAAAAAGTGTTTTAAGGCTCAGGATATGTAGCTTCAGTAGGGCTTTGGGAAAGTGATTTAAGGTATGTGAATAGTTCCGGATTTCTTTTCCTCTTCCTATGCTATTATTTAGGTCCCCAAATGTTTTACTATGACACAAAGACACAAATCTAATACCCTTTATACCTTTCTCCTGCAAACCACTCTGCAGAGACACCTGTTGTCTTTGTCCAACCCAGAGGCAGCACCCCCTCACTCCCCCCCACTCACCCAATTGTCCCTTCAGGGTAATACACCTCCTTGGTGCTGAGAACTTGGTGTCTGGGTGTGTTCAATAGTGGTTCCAAGGGCCCCCTTATGATAGGTGCACAACACTTGTTTTTGCTTGTTTGTTTGTTTGTTTTACCCATCATGGAGTATTGTAGTGCATGATACAGCCTGAATTCAATACCTTGCTTATTTAAATGTTAATCTCCAATGTTACTTGAGTTTTTATTTCTACTCTGTCTTTAAAACAAGTAGCCTAGTAATGGGGGTACACACCTTTAATCCCAGCACTTGGGAGGCAAAGGCAGGCAGATCTCTGTGAGTATGAGGCCACCCTGGTCTTCAGAGTGAGTTCCACAATAGCCAGGGCTGTTAGAGAAACCGTGTCTAGAAATCCCAAGACAAAAACAAAAATAAACAAACAAAAGCAAATGAAGGTGGGACTATTCCCAAGTAAGATGGCAGACCAGAAGCTTCCTTTATGATACCTCGAAAAGATGAAGGCAGAACAATTAAAACAAGCTCTATTCCAAAAAGAGAAGTGTAGACAGTTTCTGTCCTTCCCAGTCCCACAGCTATTCACTCTCAAAGAAACACATAGAGGCTTACATCAATTATAAAGTGTTTAGCCTATTAGCTCAGGCTTGTTATTAACTAACTCTTACAACTTAAATTAACCCATAATTCTTATCTATGCTTAGCCATGTGGCTTGGTCAGTGAGGATTCTCATCTGGCTTCCTCTGGGTCTCTCTGGTAACTGTACCTCTCCTTTCCTCTTTCCAGAACTTTCCTAGTCTGGTTGCCCTGCCTATACCTCCTGCCTGGCTACTGGCCAATCTGTGTTTTATTAAACAAATACAAGTGACAAATCTTTACAGTGTACAGGAGTTTTATCCCACAGCAGAGAATGAAGGAAGGAAGGAGGAAGGGGAAAAAAATGATACACAACACAATGAAAGAGTAGGGCAAGCTCCATTCATGTGGCTCCCTAGTATAGGAAAAGTGTCATGTCATAGGAGAGCTTACACACACACACACACACACACACACACACACACACACACACACGTTTTCATTCCAGAAAGGTAATTCATCAATTCATCTTGTTAGACCAAGTAATGATTGCATTAAAGTCCATCTTGGTGAACCAATGAGTTTTTATTGGGGTAACTAAAAACAGTTTAGGTGAGGGGTTGCTTAGAGGAGTAGGGATGATTTGAAAGAAGCTGTATCAAAAGAAAAGTCTCCTCAGCATTGGTGACAATTCATGAAAGCTATACTCCTGGGGCTCTCTGCATGACTTGCCGAGAGCTTGATAGTCTGAGAACCTCTCTCCACATTCAGGTTGGCAGTCTCCATCCAGTTGTTTACTCTTGCTTATACTGATGGGGCATAGCCATGGACAATCTTCCAAATTCTGACTCTCTCAGACATATGCCTTTTGTTAACCTGCTGATTCTCATAAATCTTTCCCCTCCACCTTTCAGTTCAGAGGAAAATGCCCTACAACAGGAGAAAAGCAGAAAGTTTGACCCAAAAGGTAAGTCAGGGGCCCTGGCAAAAAGACAATGGTGGTTCCTTCCCTCAGGATATGCTCTCAGCTCTGACAAGTCTCACGTTCAATTGCAGGTGAGGTAGTGATTCCTGAAGAAGGATTCAGTTTTATCTTCAACAATTTGAGGGGTTAGCAGCATCTGGGCTTCACTCTGAGCAGGAACCCAGCCTTTAACACTGAACTTACTTAGGTGTTTGGAAATCAGGACTCATTGCAAGTCAGCAAGCTTAAATTTAACCCACTACACCCCTGGGGCTGGGGAAGACATGGAAGGGAGATTTTAAGAGGAAGCCAGCAAGACATTAAAAAGATTAAAAGTGCTGGTGATGGAGGTGGGCCTCACAAGGTTAAGTTCATAGGAAAAGACAGCTCTAGAGTCTCTCTAAATTCTATATAGTAAGAGAACCTGTTCAGAACACAGAAAGCAGAAGGCTCTGTATACAAAGAAGTGAAATTACTAAAACGAAGTGCACCCTGCCCTACATCAGACACTGGTACTATACAGGCTCAATACCCAAAAAAGCCATAGGAAAGAGACCACACAACCAACTGAAGGCCCAACCCCCTCATACTGTAGTAGTCCTGAGTGGCTGCAGGAGCAGGCAGGACAGAAACCTCTGCCAATGTTTTCTTTTTTCTTCTGTATTTTTTTTTCTTGTTTGTTTGACAAGTGTACTTCCCCTTTTGTTTATTTTACTGTGGTTTTGGCAGTGACCTTATTTTATATTTAAAGGCCTTTTAAAGAATTTTTCTCCTTTGGGCTGACAAGATGACTCAGAGGTTAAAAGCACTGCCTGCTCTTCCAGAGGTCCAGAGTTCAATTCCCAGCAACCACATGGTGGCTCATAACCATCTAGCATGAGCTCTGGTGCCCTCTCCTGGCAAGCAGGCAGACATGCAGACAGAATGCTGTTAACATAATAAATAAATAACTCTTTAAAAGAATTATTCTCCTTTGTATATTGGGCTAATTTCATTTATGTACTTAGGAGTCTATTTTCTTT
>JAQHUG010000381.1:612691-625720 GCA_028555095.1 Dicrostonyx torquatus | reverse complement strand
AGCTAGCCTACAAATACGAACTGAGTACACTTTTAGGAAATAGATATATGACGTCTGGGTTATGCATTATCCCTGCTATTGAATCTGGCAGCATCAAAGGGGGAGAGCACAGGGCTTCAGTAAACACTACCCGGAGTACCAAAAAAGACAATAGATTAAGTGCTCAGTTAAACGCTAGTTTAAATGAGAAACTCTGTTAATGGAGACTGTAAAGTAAGGCAATCTGTATTGAGTTTTACCTTGAGACTGTAAAAATTTCTTTGTTCAGACCTAATGCTTGGTGCCCTTACTATGAAAAGGTGCGTTCAGAAACCGGCTTTCGCCACAGCCTTACAGAATCCATCTCTGGCTATGGTCTCAGCTAGCTGATAAGCTTTTTTGGCTCCATAGAGATTTTTTTTATTTTATTATTATTATTTTTCTGGATTCTGGTTTCTGGAATAAAGTTTGTTTCTGGTTTATTAGACTTTGGTGGTCTGTTCCCATCTTTGTGCAACCCCCCGGAGCCAACGCAGACATATCAATGATGTAGTCAGGATCCAGTTAGGAGCAGACACAAGCCTGGAAAACATCAACACCACTAGCAGTTCTCATGTGAAGGACACCATCCAGGTATTCTTCCAAGCATTCAATATCAGAAGCCATGTGTAATACAAAAGGGTCATAAATATATTTAACACATGCACCATAGCTACCCAGAGGTCCTTTCTATAATGAAATCAGAGTCTATTTACATATCCAAGTTTAGCTTGTCTGGCTCAGTAAAGGAATAGGTCTGTACCTTTGTAAATAATAATAATAATAATAATAATAATTCAGGTTTCTTACACATAATGGATTTATTTCCTAGTGTGAGCATGAGTCTATTTTTACACAACCACAAAGGGCTTTATTTCGTCAATGCAGAAAGATGTCAGGAATGTTTTAAATGGAAATACTGCCCAACTGGCAAGAGTCTCACTTGAATGGCAGTAATTACCAGTAGCAGGAATGTCAGAAGAATTTCATTAGCCATCTTAATTATTGAAAGCCCAGGATAGAAACAAGTATTGCTTATGAGAATGCCTGTCCATTTTGTATGTACAAACTCACATGCATTTAATTTTTCAAAGTTTTGAATACTCCTTAGACAATGTTGGGTACCTTCCTATGCTTTTCTAGTCACAGATATGTAAGGTAGTAAAGAGACTAGAATCACCTTAAAAAAAAATAGTTGCTTATAAAATAGTTATTTTAAAGCCTTGCACAGACAATTAAATAAGCCTAGACCTTGGCAAAAATCAGTCGTCTTGTTTGGAAGCCTTGACAACACCAGCAGAAAACATATGCGATGATCTTAATAAAACCCCAGCTATTTGGTTTTTCACATCAGCCTTCCTTTCAAACACTACTGAAAAAACAGTATTTTAAGGGAGCATTTTGCCTCAGACACAAGCATTTCAATTCTAGCTTCACATTGGCACATTCGTTGAATTTAACCTTAGAAAGTCCTTCAGATAAATGTGCATTTGGAAACACCATTTATGGCATTTTGGAACTTAGACAAAAATCATCTTTTCTCAAGAAAGTAAAACGCTTCATGCTCTTCATAGTTTCCATCGGAGCATGGCTCAGATGATTTCATATTTTCTGTGTATAGGACTGTGCATGTTAATTGAAATTTTAACTCTTCATATCTTACTCTAAACAGAGACCCAGGAGGAAGCAATCTTAAACTATTTCACTGTTTGTTAGCAATTAGGAAAACATTTATTAGGAATCCCAAGTACATTGCAAAAGAGTTGAATCCACATTCTTCTTATGATGGAAGGAAACCTATTAAGAGTCCTGTCTACTTGGCTGAACTGTAAGACAGTAAAAGCCTTTGTCAAGCTTCTGAATAGACAGCAGCTTGGTTTGAAAATGACTAGGGACCGTCTTTCCTCTTCACTCCTACAGTATACACTTAGTTCTCACTGTGTTTCCATAGGCCTGGTTAAGAGAAGGACTTCAAGTGACTTGTTCTTCAAAAGAAGCAGCAACTAACAAGGTGGGGCTGGGGTGGGGCAGGAGGGAGGGAGGGAAGGAGGGGAGCAATAGGGATAGTGGCAAGAGGTCCCACATATTAATGCTGTAGTTGTTAAGTCTAAAAATTATTCTGAAGTGTTCACATCCATAGACACACAAATTACACATGCCAAGAATAGTCATCTTAGTGTGAAATAAGTTGCTTTTTTAAAATGCAAAAACCAAGTGGCTGCAGACTTGTTACTAGGCTATTTGGGGGAGATTTTAGGGGCAGGTTAGATGTCTTTTTGAAAGATGCCTGCAATATTCTTTGTCAACAATTTGTGTGTCTGTGTTTCCAACACTCACCAATACAAGATCATAACATCCAAGTTTCCCTGCCACATCAGCTCATGCCCAAAAAGATTAAGGAAACCCAGATTTTCTCAAAAGACCCTCAAAGATAAGGCTTCTCAGACACTTGGAAGATATCCAAATGGCTCAAAAACCTCCAAATTCAGAAGGCAAGGAAGGGCAAGCGCCAGGGAGGAGCTGTTGGGGGATCGTACCATGCTCAGATCCACACACATATTTCTCTGCCTCACCGAATGGTGTCAGGAAGTTACAATACCATGAGAAAAAGTCCCTGAAATAAAGGGAGACCATTCAGTCTTTGCCTCCTCTCAAGACCCACTGAGTGCATGGAAGCAAGGCCAGCAAGTTATGTCATGTATGACTCAGCTTGGCTTCACCAAAACTTGTTTAAGTAGAGTTCCTATGCAAAGCTAGACATCTTGTAACCGGAGCAGGCTAGGTTCAGCTGCTCATCCCTTCCACCGCTTAGATAAGTGATTCTGGAAAGCTTTCAGCTTTACTGAGATTTACTGTGTGGATGAGACCCTAAGTCTGTCTTTGCGGCACTGACATGAGTTTTAGGTTTTAAACAGAATGACAATTGAGGCAAAGAACAAGAAGTATGTATAATTCAGCAGTCCTGGTCAGGCTGTGGTCCTGCTCATCTTCCCCGTGGCAGTGTTTCAGGGTGGTTAGTAACTTATCACTTGCTGTTATAATTTAAGGAGACAAGTCTTTTTTCTAAAAAAAATAAAACAATAACCTAAAGAGATAAGAATTTAACTTTATTATTATTATTTTGTGTGGTGGTGTTTTGCCTGCATTTCTGTGCAACAGAGTCTGAAGAGGTCTGAAGACGGGGTCAGAAACCCTGGAACTGGGGTTTCAAATGGTTGTGATCTGCCATGTGGGTGCTCCTATCCAATCCAGGTCCTTTGAAAGAGCACCAGTGCCCTGAACCATTGAGCCATCTCTCTAGCTCCTTATTTTGATTTGCTCTTAGGCTTTATTTTTGTTATTTTAATAAATACCAGAAGGCTTTTTAACAGAAGAGGCTCTGGACAAGGGTGATTTCTTGGTTGTTAAAGATGCACTTGTTGAAGTTGAAACTGCAAAGGAAAATTGGACATAGAAAATGGAAGTGCTCTTTATCACTAGCTGGCACTATTACCTCATCAATTCACCCCATGGCAAGGACATGGTGACAGTAGCTGTGGAGGCGGCCCCCCTGCTTATCCCTTTGCCTTCCAAAGAGATTTCAAAGGCTGTGCCGAAGCATTGGAGTCACTAGAAAATCCTAACACTTAGAACAAGGGGAATTTGAAGATTTGTACTATTATTTATTTTTAAGATTTACTTGGTCTCTATTTCTCTCTGTGTGTTTCTCTGTCTTTTTTTTCTTCTCTCTCTCCCTCTCTCTCTCTGCGTGTGTGTGTCCATGTGTGTGCACGAGCATGTCGTGTGTGTGTGTGTGTTTTTACATGTATAGGGGTTCCCGTACAGGTCAGAAGACTGTGATCTCCTGTCTCTAGAGTTACAGGCAGCAGTGAGTTGTTCAATATGGCTGCTAGGAACCAACTCCAGGTCCTCTGTAAGAATAGCAGATGCTCTCAGGGGTTGAGCCATTTCTCTAGCCCCCTGTTCCCTGGGTGGGTGTTAAATCGTCCTTAAAAAATACTGCCAAACTGTCCAAATACAAGTATTAAAAGGTTGAAATACTGTAGGAAGAGAGTAATCCATAGCTACTAACCTCCCTGTCCTGTTGCTTAGGACTCTGAGAATATGTCTGGGGTTTCAACACCAACAGGATTGTTAGCTGACAGTTTTGGAGGAACAAGTCTTTAATCTACCCTCAGAATTTTGTTCCCACAATGTTAGTCCATCTAGAACAAAGTCTTGGGGAGTCTGGGGTGCATTAGAGCTACCCTAAACTTAATAGCCTTTAACTAGTACGTGAGTCAAATACTCTATCATCTAGCAGGCAAATTCTGAAATACACACACACACACATACACACATACACACACACACACACACACACACACACACACACACGGCAGATGCCAAGACATATACAAGCATAGGAAAACTTTAAATTCTCAAGATGTACAGGTCTAGGAGCTAGGAAGTCAAATGTCTCAAGAATGGGGCTGCCAGAAGCAAGAGGCGGGCTGGCCTGGAACTGGCTAGGAATAGCTGATACTCTGTGCCCCTAAATTGCTGCTGGGGGTCTTTGAAAGCCACAGTTGTCAGGTCATATGAATTTCTAATAAAAACCTAAAAAATCTAGATTTTTGTCCCTTTGATGGCTATTCTCAGTGGTCATCTTGACTACATTTGGAATGAACTGCACTCCAGATATGGAAATACACCTGTGATCTAGATCTTGAGGCTGCAAGACACAAGATTTCGATTCAGATCTTGAGGCAGGGTAGCATATGTCTATAATCCAGATCTTCAAAAGGGTAGACACACCTTTAATCTGGGCCACACTTTCTGTATAAGAATACAAATAAAATTAAAAAATAAATTAAAAATAAACATGCGTGTGACATTTCCCTAGGATAAGTTTTGTCAGACAACATCTTCTCAACCATCTCTACCTTTTATGTTTCACATAAAAAGGCCTGGTTGGAGGTGAGGGGGGGGTCACAATCCTGACACACATGTTTACCTAGCCTCTCTTTGAATTCCTGGCTTCACACAACCTCCTGCTTCGGCTTCCTAAGTAGCTGGGATAACAAGCACACGCCACTGCACCTGGCCAAGTTTGCATTAACATTCTTCACAGGAGATCAACTCATCAGACATCACTAGAGCATAGCACAGTCAGACTGCACTACGCTGCAGGTGCCATGGGAGTCTGAAGAAGTCAGTCAGACCAAAGACTCTTGGCTGCTTCTAGGAGGAGTGACTAAAACATCATACCATCTCATGAAACACAGACTGGTAGCAAGGGCACATTCCTGCCTTGGGCGGAGTGGAAGATGGCAAAGGACTTGTTTTCTCAGGGAAGTGCTAATGATGAGTGTAGTTTAGCAGCTCTGAAAGGAAAAGCTTCCCCAGTGGGAGGCTTACCCAGTGCAAGTGTTACAACTCTAAAGGGAATGGTATCTTGGCAGTCAGGAGCCAAGGAATACCACAAAATCACGCCACACAACCAATCTCACATAAAACACTTACTTATTGGGAAAGACACAAGAAGGTGGTTGTCTCTGCTCAGGAGGGGAGCAGTAAGGAGCTGAGCAGGAGACAGGCTTATATATGACTTCAGGCATGGGGAGGAGATTGGTGAGATTTCAAGTCAAGCCAGAGCTTGGTGGGGCTTGGTAACTTTTCAAACCCAGAAGTGGGCTTGGACCTTTTACACGATCATGAGGTCTCTTCATTGACCCCTGGTCCGTGAATGGAGTGAGATGGAAAAATATGGAGCTCCCTCTATCACCATAGAAACGGGCATGACAAGGGAAGAAAGAGAGCATCAGATGAAGCTGATCAGCTGGGTGCAGAGGAGCAAACACTAAGTGCAAACTGAGGAAGACTTTCTAGTCTGTTTTAATTGATTGCTGGATCCCTCTCATGATAGGGAACTTTACCTGCTTCTCCCGGAAGGAAAGCACGCAGATGGAAAATGCTGGATATTTTTAAAGCTAAAATATCTCCTCTCTTACATGAAAAGCTGTGGCATCTTTATAACCTCATAGATTTATTTCTTGCTAACAAAGAGAAATGAAGGTGTAAGTTGGGCCTCTTCCCAACCATGTCTGTCACCTCTCCTCCAGGAGAGCTTGTGTTCTCTTCCAGCAATTGTGTGTTTAAGTTATGGGTATAATTGTGTCTCTGTCCTACTTAGCATCCTTCAAAGCTGACCCTTAGACATTAATGACTGGGTGTCACAAAATAGGGGCATATGTGTCGGGTGAGAGGAAGGCTGCTTGTAATATCCATGTGCCTCACACAGTAAATTGCCATATATTCTGTCTGCCCAGACTGAAAAGACAGCAGTGGCCATACCCTGGGTTAGCCAGACACCATTGCATGTATGAAATGTCTTTGAGAATATTTGAGGTAGACGGAGGAAAACGTGAGAACAGATTAACTGGGACAAAGTCCGCACTAAAGCAGGACACCTGATGACCTGCCCTGGTATTCTCCAGAGGCTGGGATGAAAGGTGTTATGAGCTAAGAGAGCCAGGATAAAAATCACAGTGAACTATAGAGCAAAAGTATTTTTAGCTTTTTGAAATTCATCTTACTCGTTTTATTGCATAAAAGAAAGGAGAAAGCTTTAGTTTGGACAAGCTTGCCTTCAGCAGGACTTGGCCACAGCAGGCTGGCTGCTGTTTAAAGATAATCACCATCCCCACATCTCAGCAGCTTTACAGGCTACAGTTGTTTGCCACACAGTGAACATGGTTACTGGGCAGCCTTCCATAAGGGACCAAGGCGCCAGGGGTTCCCACCATTCTGTTGCTCTGTCATCCACTAGACTCTCCTAGACTTTCTTTAAGAAAAAAAAAATTGTTTGGGCTCCTCTTCATTCAACTAGGAGATGAGAAGAAAATCAGGAATATGAAAGATTGCATGGCGGGTTAGGATGTTTCAGGCCTTGACGGGTTCATTGCTTTTGGCTCATTCTATTGACTAAATTCAGTCACACGATTGTGCCCCACTGCAAAGGATGCTGGAAAACACAGTGGCAACACATGCCAAGAAAGACACTGGGTGAATTCACACAGAGGTGCTGGCAGACCACCAAAGGTTGACAATGTAACTCCAAGAATTTCCCAGGAAGGGAGTGAAGGTGTGACTCAGTGGTAGAGCACTTGTGTGGAATCTACTAGTGAGGTATGGGGTTGGAGGCATGGCTCAACAGTGGACCTTGTGTATAGCATGCATAAGGCCCTCGGTTCCATTCTCAGTACTCTCTTTCCCTGCAAAAGGCAACTGGATGTCAAGCATGGAGTCTTTCAAGCAATACTATTTTCCCTAGAATTTACAAGTGTTGTGCTTCCATTCTACTTATTTTATGTTACTGTCTATTTTGGCAAGGGAAACTGCTTTGCCAACACTCTGCAGTTTTCTTTCAAAATGAATTTAAGCTAAACAAGTGAATGTATTTAAGGAAAAAGAATGCTAACTAAATAAAAATCGAGCAGAAGATGAAAATGGCAACGTCTGTTCAGGACGTGCTTCTGTGAACACTGCACCATCTGATCCACCTGTGAGTGAGTTCCCAGTTTACAGGGACACTGATTCTGCCCCGAGTTTTACACAAAGTCCCAGGATTAACCCTTCGCCCGTGATGGATCTGACTTTCTGAGAATGAGGATACAGCTTTTCTGCCTCCAGAATAAAAAATAAAAAAATAAAAAATAGTGGCATTTTCCCAGTTCTTCAGGGGAGAAAATAATCAAGTGAGCAAACCAGATGTTTTCAGCTTTTCATTTTCCTCCCATCGATTAAAAAGAAAAAAATATTTGTCACTTAGCCAATACTTGGAGCTAGTATGAGACCAGAGGATAATGTTACAGATTTAATTACCTTAGATTAAATTTTAGTATTTCACAAGCTCATAGTAGTCTATGAAAAAAGAGGTGGTAGGGATGTCCAGGTGGCTTTGGTAAGAGAACAATATCTGGACATCTGCTGTGATTTCGTCTCACTTCACCACTATCCCTGGGTTGCCCAAGTCACCCTATGCCATGTCTTACATCCTGAGGTCCCCCAGGCAGCATCCACTTCACGCCACACTCCCCATCACTGCCATGGGACAGCTTGTTGTCCACCTCTCTTTCCTTACTGCCCCATATTCCATCTTCCTTGTGGTCGCCACGAAGCACAACCTGTGTCTTTTCATTTCCAGATGGAACCTGAAGTGACTATCTGCGTTAGGGTATCGATTGCTGTGATAAACACCATGACCAAAAGGCATGTTGGGGAGGAAAGGATTCATTAGGATCACACTTCAGCATTACTGTTCATCACTGAAGGAAGGCAGGACAGGAACTCAAAACTCAAATCCCAGAAGCAGGAGCTAATGTAGAGGCCATGGAAGGGAGCCTCTTACTGGCTTGCTCAGCCCACCTTATAGAACCCAGGACCAATATCCCAGGGATGACGTCATTCGCCATGAGCTGAGCCCTCCCATTGATCCCTACATGAAAAAACTCCTTATAGTTGAATCTCAACAAGACACTTTCTCAGCTGAGGCTCCTTCCTCTGGTGACTCTTGTCATACAAAACCAACCAACACAGATTATTTGTTCATAAGATGAATGTCAGACTGTTGGTTCTGATCCACAGGACTCTGAATATTTCACCCTGTGGATATATCCAGCCTTGGGTTACTTCAGGTTCTCCACGGCCTCCAGAATACAAGCTTAGCCTACCCCTGCCTTGAGCTGCTGACAGTATTTTCCTCCTTAACCTTGGACATCATTCCTTACCATCCCAGTATACTAACAAAGCTGGGTTAGGACTTTTTTGATGAGCTCCCCACCACCCTGAGCAAACTGTTTCAGATCAGGCCAATGCGGGCTTATCCTGAGCCTCAGAAGGCAGTGGGTGTGTTGTATTGCTCTTTCTAGACCATGGAAGAGACTGAATAGCTTTTGGTACACCCTCAGCTATACCAAATTCTTTTTTTTTTTTCTATTTTGAAACTCCTAACTTCTTCCCACATTCAACTTTTCCTCCTTTGGAGAATTGTTTGTCCTCTTTCCAGCCATGGGGGCTTTAGAACCTCCTCTGCAAAGCGTCTTGTGCTACAAACTCTTCTTTAGTCAGCCCAAGCCATCCTCATCAAACTGTAGTTCAAGAAATGGTGCCAGCTCTCTGGTGACAAAGGAGCGGGGTGGATGGAGAAAGAGGCCAGAGGAGCCAAATAGGCAAACATGGGAGTCTGTCAATACTTGACCTCAGGGCTCAGTGTTGCCAAGGCCCAACACACAGCTGCCCTCCCACAGTGGCGCAGTCTCTTCACAAACTCTCCTTCTCTCAAGCCGGTCTTTGGGTTTCTGTCTCAGGACACCCAGCCTCTTGAGTTTTCAAAGTCCCTAGACTCAAGAATCCTTCAGAGCAGATGGATATTTCCACAGCTCATCTTTGGAAGCCAGTATAGGATTTGTCAAGCAAAGTGCGACCTTGAAGTGATAGAAACAGACCTGTACATGACCACACTGTTCACCCACAGTTCCATGTTCCTAACTCGCTATTTCCTGACATGAAGTCTTCCCTCCATGCGCTGTATTCTGTGATTTGCAAACAAGGCCAGTAACAGCATAAAAGGCAGCTGGGAACAAAGGGGTTGTCAGATTCCTCCATCTTTTCTGAAGATTTTAAATGCCTAGAGGAGATGGTTGGGTGGGTTTTTGAACCAAGTCTAAGATACTATAAAACAGTAGTGCAATTCATTGAGTTAAAATTATAATCCACTAGTTTTGACTTGTGAATGATTTACACTTTTCTATAAGCATGGAACGTCAATAAGTCATTAAGTTTCTTGAGGTATAAGTGTGTGTGTGTATGTGCCTGAGTGTGTGTGTGTGCGTGTGTTTGCGTGTGTGCGCATGTGTGTGTGTGCTTGCATGTGTGTGTGTTTATGCCTTGCTTAAGGATGTGCATAGAGTTGGGGATTATAAATAGGAACAGATAAAATGAGTGAGGGAGTGAAGGAATGTGTGCCTGTGATGTCTCAAGCTGTATCGTGCTAGAGTTTATAAAAATAACTTTAGTTCTAGAATACAGATGTGTGCTGCTTCCTAGGTCACCTTGTTGTCACACCATGTACCGATGCTATAGCTGTAGGGGACACTGCCTGTCTTTTGCTGTGAGCCCCATAGATTCTTGCACCTATGCACACTTTCTTTTGGGCACCATGGCAGTTTGAGTCTCAGAGTTGAGTTCCTACACAGGTTTTCAGGAGAAAGCGTAGCATGCCAAATTTTTCACGGACTTTACATGGGGGGAGGGGGTCGGAACACAGAACTTTCATGTCTACCCTGCCTCTCTTTTCCTCTCTTTTTCTGTCATGCTCTTCTCCAAAATAAGAAACAGATTTTTTTCCACTGAGTTCTGTGAAATACTTATATCCAGGTTCTTCTGGATCCCATATTCTCTGTGCTTTAAGAAACTTATTAAATGCCTTCCAAACACATCCAGAAAAAATGATGATAAATGATACCTTCTTTATTACATTGTATAGTGGGTCTAAAAGTCCAACAGTAATTGAGAATTTTCTAGTAAGATCTTCCATGTTTCACAGCCTATTCAAAAGTCCTCCTGGTGGAAAGAAAAACAGAACTCAAAGCAGTAGCTAAAAATATTTTTGAAATTAATTGCAATTAAAGCCAAACTCCAAACAATGAAAAGTTCCCTAACACAATTCACCTTTTTGGAAAAGTGGCCTGTCTATTACATTGCATTCTCAGATATATTGGCTCAGATTGCTCAAGTACGAAGGAGGTCTACCTGCAAGGAGGCCTTAGAAGAGACACTTCCAGTCAGCAGGTGCAGCCCTCAAACAACAGACCCCCAACAGCAAGGCATGCCACACTCAGATCGGGCTGGCATCTATGTACAGGCAATCAGCACAGGCCTGCACTGATGGGAGAGTCCTGAGCCCAGTGACAGCAAAGCCAATAATTCTGAACAACGAGAATAAACAAATTTGATTTCCCCAGAGAGTAGATGAGAAAGTCTGTGGGGGAACTTGAATATAAATGCTGGTGCCTGTCCAGCACCTACTTTACTTTGGAGGCCAAAACAAGTGTTGCTGAAAGAGAATTATCTACTGCTATGTGGCTCTGACTCTTTTCATAACCGGAGTACTAGATCACTGAATTGCCAACTTCCCACTCCTTTCTCATCGAGAGTTGCGTTATTTAATTTAGTTTAGTTTTGTTTTACAACTTGACAAAGGCTTATAAACTAGAGTCATCTGAGAAGACAGAACCTAAACTAAGAAAATTCCTCTATCAGTTTGGCTTGCAGGCAAGTCTGTAGGGGCATTTTCTTGATCAATGATTAATGACAGAAGGCCTAGTCTACTGGGAGGTGATGTCACTCTGAGGCTGGTGGTCATTGAATATATAAAAAAGCAGGCTGAGCAAGCAACAGAGAGCAAGTCAGTAAGTAGTATTCCTTCATGCCCTCTGCTTTTCGCTCCTGTCTCCAGGTTCCTGACCTATCTTCCTCCTCTGATTTCCCTTCATAATAGAGGCAAAATACACTCTTGCCTTTCCAAGTTGCATTTGGTCTCGGTATTCATCATATCAATTGGAAGCAAACTAATACAGGGATTACTTGGTTTATGGCCCTTGCAGGGGGCACAAAGTGAGCAGGCTTTGCCATGGAAGAAGCAGAGAGTGGGGAAACAGGAGGCAGACCACTCAAAGGGCAACAGGTACATAACCATCCACCTCCGCAGAGTGTGTGCTCACCTCCACCTTCAAAAGAAGCCATCACTGTGCACAGAATATAACCTGATCAACGTTTTCATGCTAAGCTTTCCATGCATCTGCAGCACAAGATGCAGCCGTTGATGGAGAAATACCATCGCCCTCTTTTCTCCCCAGGATTCACTTTGTGCTGCAAGATCCAGGTGGAGCCGGGAAGCAGGTAAACACAGAAGGCATCACTCAGCTCTTTCAACAGAAGCCAGTCATGGTTGAACATCACAAATGGTAAGGGTCTGTGTTATCATAGTTGAGTACGTGAGTGTGCAAGTGTGTGTGTGTGTGTGTGTGTGTGTGTGTGTGTGTGTATCAGTTATGTGTCAGGCACTTAAACTAAGCTCTATGGAGCTTATTGAATATCAAGCAGACTATAGAACTAACAATAGTTAAAAGAGTATGAAGGCTACAACTAGAGGGCCATGGGGGTTCAGCAGACAGAGAGAAACATCTGGCTAGGTAATCAGAGAAGGCTTTATGTGGGAATGGCAGACAGATGCATTTCAAATGTCTGGAATGTCTTGTTGCATACTTGTTTGTAAGGATTCCAGCAGAGCCTGGCTGTGTCTGATAAATTGGTTGGCTAGTAGTTCCTCCAGGTATCTATTTGCATAAGTTAAGATCATGAAATGAAAAGGCCTGGAGCAAGGTAATTCATATTCAGATGCCTGGGGACAGAGTAGGTAGAGGCAGAGAAATGAGAACAATGCCACCCCAAGGGACAACATTGAGGTGTAGAGCTGAGGCCCTGCAAGGAGAAGACCAGGGGATTATTTCCGTGAGGGATGTGGTGAAGTCTGAGGCACAAGCAGCCATGTTTCAGGAGCAGAGAAGAAGAGGGCAGATGCGCTTTTCCCAGCCCTGTGGAGCGGTGCAGGAGCAGGAGCAAGATGTGAGAATGATGTTCCTGTGGAGACCTGGGAATGCAGGAGTCAAGGCAGAGTTTCAGTGGACATGTCCTGAAATGCAGCCAGTCTGCAGGGCTCTTTGTCACCATGAGGTGCACAGCTGGGTACAGAACAGAGGTGACTGTGGCTTTTCTCAGACCCTGTCTACTCTGCTCTGGTGCCCAACCTATGACTCAGACATCAGAGTTACAGAGATCCTGAAGAACCGCTCTGCTTCCATCATAGACTTAAAACCCACCTTGTCGTAAAGACAAACTAGCTTCATTCCTGTTTATGATTAAACTTCTATTTTTCTTTTTAAAACTTAATTCTTTATTGATTCTCAC